>CM022878.1:32796433-32826730 GCA_012654025.1 Pachypsylla venusta | reverse complement strand
ACTTGCAATGATTAAAGATATAATATTTTTTGGTGGACATCATAACATTACAAGTCACTTGCAATGATTAAAGATATAATATTTTTTGGTGGACATCATAACATTACTAGTTACTTGCAATGATTAATGATATAATATTTTTTGGTGGACATCATAACATTACTAGTTACTTGCAATGATTAATGATATAATATTTTTTGGTAGACATCATAACATTACAAGTCACTTGCAATGATTAAAGATATAATATTTTTTGGTGGACATCATAACATTACAAGTCACTTGCAATGATTAAAGCTATCGCAATGAATGCAGTTGAATGAGCAATACATTACAACAATAGCAACTCCTATTCTAAAAGATCTGACTATAAGCATCAATCCAAATGAAAGTTCCTTTATCGCATTGTGGGACGGCAACGGATGGACGGAAAGTTGGATTTGTTGGACAGGATACGTGGGATATTGGTTCACCGAAGAAATAATTTTTGATTTCGGCGTAATTGAAAGATTACACTGTAGTTGTAATCAACTGGATCTCCTCTGCTAAAGATCGAAATTTAAAATTATTCATATTGATGATGGAATGTCTATCGAATAATTTATCACTGGATATGGTCAAAACAAAACCACGAGGTCCGTCACCCAAAAAATCGTTCCTGATTTTTTCTTTTAATTATTTAGAGACTAAAATTAAAATTAAGGATTAACAATGACTCAATAAAAAATAAATATTCCTCTTGAAGATCTTGTAATACTAATGTATTTTGCCTGTAGTCTTTACTCAAATAATAGTCCGTGAAACGTAATGAATGTTTATTCTAGGTTTCATCAACATCGGACAAGACATGCGCGACCCATCTTGGACGACTGATGTTCTTGTCTCTTAAGATCCTTTGTTTATCAATTCTTTCTTCATGATTATATATTTTATTTCCTATTTCACTTCAGCTCCATTACTTTTAAAATCAAATTTATCACTGAGCCTATTCGAGTTTTATGACAGCAATAAAGAAAAGGCATCCTGATTTATTGAAGGCATTTAATGGGGTCCACTGTTTTCAGTGGAGTCCATTATGTCGAAGTCGATTTTAAAAATAACTTTTATATGTAGATACTTTAATATCGTTTAGTCACTGATTAAATTAAGACAGTCAATTAGATGGGAAGGGATATCTTTATAGGCAGCTCTAGGAAAATGTTAAAATAAAAATCGAAGAATTTCTAATTAAATATAATTTTTATAGACAAACCTTTAAACAAACAAACACACTTTCGCATTCAGTGGCGTAACAATTTTTGTTCCTGGGTCCACCGGAAAGAATCCTCGTTAGGCTCCCATAATTTAACTTTTACATCAACGGATTGAGCTCATTAGGTTTGAAATTTATTTTATAAGTGGGGGGGGGGCGAAGGATTGACAGCCAAGCCAGGACTATCACCTGCATTTGATTGATCATGGAAGGTTATGTTGATGTTGTTGTTCTTTGATGGTGATGATGAGTTACATCTTACAATATTACGTAAGACATGTATAAAAAAATGAAATTTCGGGGGGGGGGTGTACCCAAGGGGGGGTACGGCCATACCCCCTCTGGATACGGCCTTGTAGGTGCCGTATATATCTACTATTTCTAATCAACTAACTGTAATAAATAGTTTTGTTTTTTTGGCTTATGCTTATTGTGTTTGTGACATCAATGTCACTGGAGAAAGTAGATTTAGCCTTCATTCGTTGGAAAATTACAAACTAGCTATACACATCTTGACCTCACCCAATCTGAGTTCGTACTGGAATAGCCAGTACGTGGTCATGGCCATCCACCAAGTAAAACCTTGCTGGTCGTTGAATAACTTCAGTGATCTAACGAAAATTGGTGTACTAAACGTTTCAGGGCCGCTTCTACCAAAAAATAGTGAACTCTGGTGTTGGTGAACTCCGGTGTTCGTGAACACAGGTTGAACTCTCCAATTTTGCTTCTACCAAAAATATTCGGATATGAGTTGGTGTTTGTAAAATTTACTTTGGCAACATCGTAAACCTCCTTGGTTTTTCAAAATCACAGATGTGTCTATAAATTCTAGATACGAACTAGCGATATAAAAATGATGTAAAATAAATTGACAAAGATAAAAATAAATTACTTCTATAGAATTTTTGTTGTTGTTTTTCGCGAGGATAGTTTCAAAATTTCTGATGTAATTTATTTTTCACGGATGTTTAAAGAAAATTACATTAAAATCTCATTTTTATGTAAACAATTGGACTTCATTATTTCCCCTTTATTTTGTTTAAAATACTCGTAATATCGATAATATTGTTTTTTCAATGATTTGATCGCAAAATCTGCCATTTATATCCTCCCTGCAGGTTTGGATATGTGGTTTGAGGCTATCTATTATTCCTCTTCATATTTTGATATCTTCCGCCCAATTTTTTCCTCCACACCTCGTTTGACATTTTTGACAAAAATGTTAACCTAACCTACTTCATCTTTAATCTAAAAATCCATAAAAAATAAATTACATGAGAAATTTCGAAAATATCCTCACGAAAAACAACAAAAATCCTACAGAAGTAATTTATTTTTCTCTTGTCATATTATTTTACTTCACTTTTATTGTACTAGTTCGTATCTGAATTATACACACATCTGTGATTTTGGAAAAATATTCAAAAAAAATGCGCCTTTGAAAAAAGCAAACTCGAGTTGAAAAAGTGAATCTCTTAAAAATCGAGGTGTTGGCACACTAGCGCTCTGGGCATCGAGTTGGACGTGTGTCTTAGGAACTAAAACTTGGTAGAAGCGAAATTTTGTGCAAACCTCGGATTGACTCGCGTACTCGGTGTTGACTATTTTGGTAGAAGCGGCCTCCATTGAAGCTCTTTAAATTTTTATTCAAGAGAACATACTTTATCGTAAATATCGAATTTTATATTTTTAACGGCGTCTATCGCACGTTGAATACACCAGTTCTCGTTAGATCACTGAAGTTAAGCAACGTCCAGCGAGCTTGTGCCATATGGGTGTCCATATAGGTTCGCGCTCTCATGATGCTGGATTTTTCAGTCCCAACCAAGGCTGGGTGAGGTCAATGTGGTTTTGCAAGTTTCCAGCGATAGAGGGTAGGTAAAAACCGCGTCCCGAATGACCAATAGATGTTAAAGAGACGTTAAGCCAAAAAAGGGAGAAAGTAGTTATGGTTTTACTTGGCCTAGTATCTCAAACTGTTCAGATACTCGTTTATCCTGGCTCGTTGTCAATTACAAACATTTGACCACACTTTCTGTGATGGAAGGGGATGAAAGGGTAAAGCAACAAAAATTAAATGGATAGTTATTCATTAGTCTGCCGCTCTCTTTCAGATCCCGGAAGCAATTATCAGATGTGCAAACAAAGGAAATGATGCCACCAAGGTTTAAAGAATATATAATTTAATGTGGACAGAGGGGAGGGGGAAACATCGGGTGCACCACAATGGAGAGATGAACGGGAGAGTAGCCACAAAATAAATAGGTTGAAATTTGTCAAATTTTCTAATGTCAAAAAGAAAATGTTTAAAAGTTTCAAGTGAGACTTTTAGATTAATAAAGAATTGTTTTCGTAGGTAATGACTAGTGCAATGAGTGTGTCCCGTGCATCTCAAACATCTCTTAATTGTGCTTCATTTATAAAAGTATTAGCTACTGTGACACTTTTCCATTCGGTATGATAAAAAACAAATGTCATCTTTTTAAATCCTTAGTATAATAGTTCCCACAATGAAGATTTTTATTAACTTTCCATTAATGTTAGGTGAAAGTACCAGAACTGTCCTCCTCTACCCTTTTAGTTTACCTCCTCTTAAAGATGACTCCTGTCCAAGTCAAATGCGTATGTTATAATACAGTAATGTGCATGCGTGAGGATGCTCGCTAGCAGTCGCATATTTTCTTGTATTATTGCATAGCACACATGTTTGCATATTATGCTAAGAAAAAAAAATTCACATGTTCAGATCGAGCTGCCTGCCGACTCTCGTAAGAAAAAAAAAAGTTTTTCTTCCCACATGCGAAGATTTGTCCTATGAAATAAGAACGCGACTATTTGCGAGTACCCTAATGAGACAGCAGGATCCTTTCATACTGCTGAAACATATTATTGTTGTTTATTTTAATTTTGGAGCTGCTGGAACATAATGTTTATTTTAATTAAAAATGAATTATTTATCTGTAAACATTAATACCTATCTAATATTAATTTATTGTACCAATACAACATCTAATAGGGACATGAAAAATAACTCAATAATGAAATTTTCTTTGTCTTCTGGTAGCAATGAGGCAAAACCGTCGGCATTGCCTCTTTGAATATCAGTGCTCAGTGGGTATACTGAATGACTGATGAATAATATCAAGTCGAATCAAATATTTCACTTGCTAAATGGGTTTAATGAGGATGTGGAGAAAGATGACTAAGACAAAGCTGGATGGAAAGAAAAACGAATGTATTCAAAGATTTAAATGAAAAAAGATATTTATTGGTCTACATAATGAGAAGAAACATCAAATTAATTGGACATATAGTTAGACATCATAATTTCATTAACATATTCGAGGGTAAAATTTTGGGAAAGAGATCACGAGGCCAAGACAAAATTATTTGAAGGACCTGTATCAAAAAATGCATCTAAACTCATATGAAGAAATAAATATAGTCTTTAGTTATTGATGATCAGTAAGTATCCGAAGACTCAAATCCATAGCCCAGGTGACTTTTTATTGATTTAGGACCAATTTTTTCGTGACAATGTAGTGTACAACATAATCACCAAAAATGACGGTTTCAGGGGTACCAAATTATGTATATGAATCGCAATTTTCTTTTTAATGAGGATTGTTCAATGCCAATAGTTCTGTGTATTGTTAAAGTTAGAGTTATTGTTCCCGTGTTTATTTATTATCCAGAACTTGATTGTAAAAGTTTAGATTGTTTAGAACATAAATTATTCTTTTAATCAGAATTTAAGTTCAGAAGGAGAGAGAGAGAGAGAATTGGAGAACTGTTGGTAGATAGATTTGGAAGGGGGAGGAAAAAAAATGCAATTATGTCAAAGTGAAAATCGTTTTGTTGTTGCGCTTGTTGTTATTGAATTGATAAATGAAATGGCGATACATTCAAATGATTTCTTTTACATTAAGTCAAACCATTTAAAATGAAACTTTTTTCCAATTGATTGTCTATGCTTTTTATGAAAAATGTTCGAGCCAGTGAGATCCGGTTTTAACACCATGATTTTACATTAAAATATAGGTCTTAGGTTGGAGGAAATGCCTTTTGCATTAACCTTTCTAGTGATAACCTCCCATTCAAGGTGTTTTACCCTCCATTCTCTGAAAACTTACAAACTAGTTACCCGCATTCATCTCATCCAGCCTGGACTGGACCGGTGATAGCCTCGCTGGACATATATGTTGGTTAAGGGGGGATTAAATTATTAGTAGTATAGTTTGGGTCCCAACTAGTAATGAGCCCTCAGAGGCTTAGATCGCGATCGAGTCTTACCGCATTAATATGTTAATCTTGTCGCATTACCGGTTTTCTACTGAACTTCTTTGATGTTTGTTACTAATGTGTGGACGGTATCTGAACATCGATACGAACGTTCAGCTTTTATCTATCATTAAGGTTGTCGGTTTTCTACTGAACTTCTTTGATGTTTGTTACTAATGTGTGGACGGCATCTGAACATCGATACGAACGTTCAGCTTTTATCTATCATTAAGGTTGTTGTCGGTTTTCTACTGGACTTCTTTGATGTTTTGTTACTAATGTGTGGACGGCATCTGAACATCGATACGAACGTTCAGCTCTTATCCTTGAGGTTGTCGGTTTTCTACTGAACTTCTTTGATGTTTGTTACTAATGTGTGGACGGCATCTGAACATCGATACGATCGTTCAGCTCTTATCTATCATTAAGGTTGTCGGTTTTCTACTGAACTTCTTTGATGTTTGTTACTAATGTGTGGACGGCATCTGAACATCGATACGAACATACGAGTCTATTTTAGTGTGATTTCATTTCTCGGAGACTAGACGAGCTGTTTTTNTTTTTTTTTTTTTTTTTTTTTTTTTTTTTTTTTTTTTTTTTTTTTTTTTCGTTCTCATATCTAGGTTTCTAGGTACATGATGCACTTTGTATTTAATTAAGAAGGAGAGAGAGAGAGTGAAAATTAAATGAAAATGTTCGTAAGTGCACTTGCTAAGCATGATCTCTCCTTCTTAATTAATTAAGAAGGAGAGAGTGAAAATTAAAAACAAAATGACCTTGAAAAAAGGATCATTTACGAACATTTAGTGAACACAGCGTTCAGAAGAAGCATGTGAATGTTCATGTTGGCCAGGTGTGGACCCGGCATTAAGCGAAAAAAATCGTCTTTCTATGTTGTAAAAGTAAAATGAAAGCAGAAAGCAGTGAAAATATTTAGTATACCTTTGCGAAAAATATACCCATTCATAAAATATTAAAAACTTTTCTTGCGAAAGTCCCAAAACGTCCCAAAAGCCCGAAGCAATTCCAGTTTTTGTTAGAAGGAACTTTATTATCTCTCTTTGAGTTGCTGATAAATCTCTAGCACTCACAGTTGTAATATTTTAACATTTTTTGACATGTTTGTTTTAAAAACAACTTTTGATAATTATTATCATACTTTGAGAACATAAATTTGTGTACAAGGAGGAGAGTGTGTATAAAGTTCAGTCATCTTTTGAATGTAATTATTTAGTTTTAGTTTCACAACATTATCACGCTTAGCAAGTGCACTTAATTACAGTCACTTGTCATGTTTTCTCTTGTAATTTTTTACTCCATTTCTCTAAAAATCGGAATTAATGTGATTTTTTTTATATTTTATACCGAAAAATGGTCCGGCTATACCTGAAGAACTCTTCCAACTTCCAATGTGACCCACGAGTTTACTGCCTAAAAAAAGTACCCCCCCCTTCCCAATTTGTGATATTTTACGTTTTAATGTACGCAGAATCTAAAAATCAACTAAAAATTCTTTCATTCGCTCCCTCCGTACATCTTGTACACTGCTGGGCGTCTGCCGTGATGGGTACTTTTGCTACTCAGCATTGACCAATTTTGATGAAATTTGGGGTTTAATTGTGCCCCGAAACTTTTTGTCACCTTCAGTTACATGTATAGAGTTCCATAATTATATTTTCAGTTAGATTCGAACTAACATTGGTGTGGACTTGTAACCTTCTGGTTACGAATCCACCCCTCAAGCATCTGAGCTAATGAGACGGGTAAATAAAAATTAATTTTTTTGAGATATGAATAATAGCAGTAAATATTCCTTCAAGATATTAACTTTATTTTTCATAGATTATACTCATACGACGCGTCGTTCTAATGTATTCAGTATGTTTGACGTTCTAATCCCCCGGTCTTATATCTTCATAATTACGTTCATATTGAGCTCATATCATTCTCTAATGTCTCTCATGGAGAGTATAGTGTTCACACAATTTTATTATTTAAGCCCACAAGTACAGACAAGAACACTCCTAAAGAGAAAATGACCTTTTATTGAAAATTTCATGTGAAATGCATCAACAGAATAATTTTACTCCCTTTTAATTAAACATCTCTTACCTATAGGCTCCTTTATAGGCAATAAAGAATAGGTTTTCTACTCTAAAATATCCGCTTTTGCATGTCCACATTTTACTTGAATTAAATGTGTGGACATTTTCAAGTCATTATCCTGTTAAACATTATTTTACTCCCATCAAAATAAATTATTATGACATTTATAGCAAATATGCTAAGCATATTGGCTGATCTGTGGAAGAACAAATAAAATTATTTCTTTTAAATAGTTGAATATTCATTCAAATCCTCTCTAATAATATCAAATTTGGGAACAATCATTTTTTACGGATCTATCTTCAAATTTATTTTGTTTCTCTTCACCAACTAATATATTTGGGGTCGGCATTCTTGATATTATTAATATCGTCATTCTTTAGATTGTGTGTTCAGGATTAATTCATCAGTTGAGACTACTTACTCATATCACATAAATATTGCCAAATTTTGGCAATATTTATTTGATGAATATTTGTTAAATTTATGTCTCCGTTATATATTTGCGTCCCTATCACACTATTTTATGCAAATAAATTTACTATTCCACAGATTTTATTCGTGATATTTTCTCATTTTCAAATAATATTTCTGATCAAAAGTTAATTTACTTTTTCTTCACTTGTATATTACCGATAATTGAGGACTTGGGCGACCACTGACGCCTCAGAAATATTTTTTAAAGGTAAGATTAATGAAATAGTTTTCAAAAAGGATCAAACAATGTCGAAAGTGTTTGTCAAGCGTTTAGACCCTATTAGACTATTTAGACAAAGTTTGGTCACTTTGTTTGATAAAATACAATTAAATAGCGAAAAGTAAAAAAAATGTCAAAGTTTGGCATCATGACAATTAGTGTGATACGACCTTTAATCGCCCTTCCGGGGATGATTAACTCTTCTTCTGGGCTTCACTTGGCTCTAATTCCTTATTGTTCCTGCAAAGTATTTACATATCTTTCAAAAAGAAGGTGGGTTTACCTTTGCAATTGTATTTGTGAGACAATTTTATTCCTCTAGATTTATGAAAATGTAAAAGAAAAGAATAGTAGGGTTCAGCATTGTTGTTTACCCTCGTGAAAGGAAAGAGTTATTTATGTCAGCCCAGGGGAAGTGCTCATATAAATATTTTCATTTGTTTTCAAATATTTTACCTATTTAGTATTTAAAATTGGCTCCATTCCAGGAGGTGGATGATAATTACTCCAAGAATGAATAAAAATGAAACCCTCCATTTAAACGAGGTTTTTTTGAAAGATGTTTTTTATAGACTCTCCATTTATATTTAGAATCAATCACAAGAAATACATTTCGAGGTGACCAGTTCTGTAGACTACATAAATAAATAAAATATTTGTCTACATATATATTTGTCTCCTGCATAGAGCTAGTATTATGGTTTGGAGGAATTACTGCAGACTTTACAAGAGGGTCAAGAATGTATTTTTGGTGTTATCTTCAATCACTAGATACTAGACATTATCTGCTAAACATAGAAGTTCCTTTCTGTAGTCAGGTCCTTGAGTAATTACTTCCTCAATGACATTTTTCCATTGAAAAAGAGCTGTTTTTCAGCTGGAGAGCAGAAAAAAAATATTTCTCGGCTTTTTAGTTTTTTTCTTTTATGGTTTAGTTTAGAACTGTTCTCGACTCTTTCTTTTCCCTTGCTTACTTTTTGTTACCTTCATCGTTCTTCTGCAGCACCACAATTTCAAAAGCTTCCAATTTTGTTTGATCTTGTGTACTCACCGTTCATGTTCTTGATGTGTTCTGTCTTTATTTCCTTACAAATTTATCAAGATCTTCTCAATTAAGTCTTTTCAAGAGGTGTTTATTTAAAATAGGTAGACAAGACCACAACTCTATTCCCCCAGAAATGTTCAAATAAATAAACAATTATTTCTGCTTTACAAACTCTCGCTCAAAAACAATATATCATTTGGATTTTTCTTTTATCTTTGACACTTTTGCAAAGTCAATTAATAATTTATTATTATCACTCTAAAATGAATTGTGTATCAACTACTTTTTTTTTTTTTAATTTGGCTTAACGTCTCTTTAACATCTACTGGTCATTCAAGACGGGGGTTTCACCCTCCATTCGCTGGAAACTTGCAAACTAGCCACCCACATTGACCTCACCCAGCCTGAGTTGGGCCGGAAAAATAGCCAGCATCACGAGGGCACAAACCCAGGTGGACAGCCACATGGCAAAACTTCGCTGAACGTTGCTTAACTTCAGTGATCTATCGGAAACTAGTGTATTCAACGTGCCATCATGCTGGCTATCAACTACTTTAGATAGGGTTACGGAACACTTTTTCCATTACAACATTCTCTACCTAACTGTAACTGATTGTTTTCTATTTTGAAGGAGTTACTTTTTAATTTTTGTCATACGACTTTTTCATTTGAGAGAATTACTTTCAATTCTCTCAAATGAAAAGGTCGTATGACGAAAATTAAAAAATATCTCCTTGAAAAAAGAAAATTGAGTCTCCAACGATTTTTGTTCTCTAAATGAAAAAATTAAATGGATACACATATTATTTTTGAAATACGTATTATTTCATTATGACTAATAACTTCATGCCTTCTCGAAAATGCGTTTAGCGGAAGAACCTTTGGTGCATATAATTCCAACTATTTGGGTTTATTTTTTTAAAGAAGTACATTTATAATTTTTAATATATTTTATGTTAAAGAATATAATTTTCTTGTTTTAATATATATTTTCATAATTAAATCTTGAGCAGATGTGCATGAAGCTATTAGCTAATTTACATGTAATGTTCATTGAAACACATTTTCATAAGTACAATCTTATTTCATTGCAAGATATAATAAGAGAGGTCAGAATACATACAGAAAGCTGAGGGAGCTTTATGTGTGAATACAAAAGTTAAGTTTCGGCATCCATGTATGCATGGCATTGTGAAACATACAAAAGAATACTAAATGTTATCTTTATAATTTTAATTCCAGCACTTTTGTGTTCTTAGTGACTGCAGACTTTCCAAACGAGGATTATCAATATATACTGTGGGATGAGGTTGTTGGGAAGCGAAACATAGATTAACATAATAATTTTATTGAATAACTGTTAAATGTGAAAGATTGTAAATATGTCGGTTTATTTTACGAGTTTATCCAAACGCAATTTCAAGCAATTAGAGGCGCTTTTTAAGCCGTGTTATTGGGAAAAAAATACACCTTTTCTCAACAAATAAAGTTCATTGTTTTACTAAAAAAGCTATGGAATCTAACTATGATATTTTTTTGGAGAAAAATATATTTTATTTTAAAAATTATTCTTTGAACAATTACAATTTTTAATTTATTCAAAAATTTNCAAGACTTTGCGAACAATTGTGTAAAATTTTCGCCCCTAAGAATTTGCACCCTGGGCACATGCCCACCTTGCCCATTTGTAAAACAGGGCCAGTTTGCAAATAACGTTATATTCACAAAGTATTTTAATAAGTCAACCCAGAGGAAATGTTTGAGTCCAATATATAGACTTGAGATTTTCCTTATTTTATCTTGGTCTACATCAGTGATCATCATACCTACTTTGAGCAAGGCGCACACAATCTATTGATCAATTAAGCTATCATATAAATAGCGGCCCAGCTCATGTCCTAGAGAGGATATCCTGGCAGGCCAAGTCCACTATCAACTGGTATTAAATAACTCAGAAAGCAACTCTGGTGCAATGTTATATTCATTCATTCATTCAATAGTGATATCATCGTATCCGATAGTAGCCAGATGTATGAGACAGCAGCTCTAGATAAGTTGTTGTAGTTTACTGCTTATGTTTTTAATTATCATCATACATCCGTTCTTGGAGGCTGATAATTAACATTGACCCCCAGAACCATGACAATCACTGCAATATAATTACGTCAGTAACATAAGAGTTATAAACATAATGATATTACAGAGGTACTTTCTGCGTTATTTTACACCATCAGCTTAGGTGGACTCGGCCCGTGCGGATGTCACCCTCAAGTAACTTCTTACAGTCTCAAGTATGATTTACTTTTCCTCATGGAAAGCTAGCAAGTCATATATGAATTGGAAGAAATTACGCCTTCGGTACCTCGGCCGGTAGTTGAGTTATGAATTCTGATAATGTATAAATTATAAATTTATACAGATAATTAATTAATCAAATTTTATATTCTGTTGAAGTAGATAGACGGAAGAACACAGAGAGATCATTATTATTGTCTTTTACATAAAATATGGAATGAAAATATTCCTACATGAATTGGCCAGACCCTGATGTTTGGAAGTGCTTGTTATAGAAAAACAAAAACTCAATTCTAAAACTTTATTAACCACTCTTCCCTGGCAAATAATAATGATTACCTACCTTAATTCATATTTCAATAAAATAGGAGGAACAGTTCCACCCCTCTCCACACACATGCTGATATAAAATTCCATCACGCCGACTGGACCTTCTGTTCATCAGCATTTAAATTCAAATTTGAATTATTCATCATCCCCATTCTGGGTCCAAAATACAAAGAATTGTATTAGTGGACCTTCTCACTCTCCCTCTATCTACTCAATAGTTGATGCACTGTCGCGTTGAAAATAATTTCTCCTCCAACTAGCGCTGAGGGTGTCCCAGAGGTAATGAAGGTTACAAAACAATTTCGTGTTAATTTATTCTTTTGTGTATTAGTTTACATATTTTATGTGCATTAGGTTAGATCATATTGACCCGGGTCATAGAAAAGCTCCCATTTGATGTCTGTCTCATAAATAAGTGTAAATAAATAAAAAAATAAATAGACTCTTGAATCCCTGAGGCATTTTCTAGCACCTAACCCTTAGAGCTCTATTTTTATGTGGTCAAATACTCAAATTGACGAGGAAAGGTTACCACTAGGTGTAAATTTGATATCTGTCAAAGGGTTCGTTTCAGAAACAGTAAGAGTTGAAAGTCCTTGACATAAAATCTAAATTCAAGTCTCCACTAACCATTCTTGAGATATCTGTTTACAGTCAGATACACACGGTTTTGAAATTTGGGCTCTGGGGACCACAAAACCAGTTTTGTCAGTGAAAACTCGACATAATTACAATACTTTCCTTTCTATAGGATGAGGAAAGTAGAAAGTCAGCTTTTTGACAGGACAGTAAATACTTAAACAGAAAACTAAAAGATGTTCTTTTAGTACTTGCAAATGTCAACTTATGTCACTTAAGTTGTCATTTAGCTACTCTCTTCTGATATTAGCAATATTTTAAAATAAAAAATTAAGACATGATCAAGTTTTACAACTAAGTAGATACTCCTCGACGTATAATGTACCCATTACAATGTTCCTTTTTTTTCAACTACCTGGCAGTTATTTATTTTTTCTAATGACAAGTTTGCAAAATTCTTAATAAAAAAATAAATACATAGTACATACTTACCTCTAAAAATGTCTCACTTTGAGGTAATTTGTTGTAAATAACCTCAGTTGCATGAGAAGGTGCTGGATTCGTAACCAGGAGTCTAAACACATCCCCGCCTCTTCATAAAAACTGGCCACAATAGATTTGAATAAAGGTCGCAGTGATAAATAATTGCAGTCTCAATAGTGACATGTAACCAGTTTAAAAATAGTCATTTTTTTACGCATATTCGAAAATTAGTCTTAATTCGAATACGTTTTGTCATTTTTTTCTGCTAAATTTTCAGGGGTCCGAGGCTATATTTCTGGAGGGATGGAACCCTTGTAATAGAAATTCAAAAATATAAGTTGGCGAATTTATTTTTAATTCCATTATTTTTTTTTTTTTAATTTAATAATTGTAATTTGTATTTTAGGGAATTTTTCCCTGTAAGTTGTAGGTACTAAGATTTTTCCTCGAAAAGTTTTCTAACTTCTCGTTTTTTAATGTTTTTTTTTTAAAAAAATATAATATGTTTATTTACTTTAATGTAAGGTGCTTATTATTTAAATAAATAAAAATATATTTAAAATAAGTCAAAATAAATACATTATGAAAGTAAAAAAAAAAGCTTATGACAACTTGGAGGTTATAAATATAATGAGCACATTTTAAATTCTTTCCTAGTCCTAAAAATGCAAATAAGTACCAACACAAGTTTTTAAAATTAGCTCCCTTTTTCGTTTGGACACTCTGGACAATTATTCAGTATGGGTTGACGTTGTAGTGTTAAGACGCCCTGACCGGTAAACAGTAGGGCATGGGTCCTAACTCCAATTTTATCCTCATAAATTTAAGAAATATACCATCGCAGTTTATCCTCATCAATTTAAGAAATGCACCACATAATAATAGCACCCAATTTTTTTTAAAATTTTGCATGGTATTCCATCCCAAAATTAAATCACCAGATGGTGTAACCAATTTTTTTTAAATACGAATCCCCATCTTGTGATATATTTTCAGAAAGACATCAATAAAATTAGAAGTACTTTGCAAAAAATTTCACACGTCTAGCGTCTTTGTTTTCAAAATGGTGGTCATTTGAAATTTCCAAGACATGACTTCCAAGAGTGTCTAAAATTAGGCGAATTATTTTTCTCTCTGACTCTCGTTGATCACGGTACGTTCATACACATCCTCGACAAAAGATAGGACCATAATTATGGAAATTTACCTAGTTTTATAACTCTTCTATAATAATATCTCGATGGGGTGCGTTCAGTAACAAGTGTATCCTCAGGGTCTATTTATGCCTAAAAATAGAGCATCCAACTCCACATAAAGTCGTTCAAAACATATTCAGTTGGTTTCGAACTTTTGGGACACGCAGTATAATTACTTCAAATAGAGCATCCGTCTTGCAGTACCCTGTATTAGAGATTTTGTATAGAAAGAAGAAATTTACACGAAATTTACCAAAGAAGAAATTTACACGTGGCATAGAAATTTATGCATTATTCGGCCCAAACTCAAAATAATAATAAAACAAACAAAAATGGTGAAATAACTATTCGGTTGGGGGAAGGACAGGACGGTTGAAATAATCATAGCCCAAAGCAATAGAGCAGTGTAAGCCTATACTTATAAGTTTAGTTTTGGAACTCTCCCGCGTATCTTGCCCCACATTTTATAACCCTTCCTTTAATTTACATTTCCTTTATGAAAAGTTTGGTAGTTAGGTATAAAAAAGATAACTTTGGGGCAAAAAGGAAGAGAAATTAATTTTAGAGTTTATTGAAAGAAAATTTACTCGAAAAACTTTGATCCCCCGTGTTTTCTCGAGGCTATCAGGTGAATGGCTGAAGGGGAGGCTAGTAGTATTTCAAAGTAGGTCAGCTATAGGCTACAGTTTACTTTGATTCTAATTTTAGACTAAATCAGCCATTTCAAAGATATGAGCGTATTTTTTTCTCGTCCACACCAGATAAATGTACTTCTTCTTCTTTAACTTCACCCTTTCTCAATTCTGTTTGTGGTTGGCGTTGCTTTTCTTAACTCCACCATACCACAGCATTTTGTTGGGTGTCTATTCTCTTTATCTGTAATCCTTTCCTGGCGCGGTAACCCTAGCATGCTTCTCACAGTATCAATTGCAACTAATGCGCAGAATCCAGCTTTTGGCTGATGATCTCTCATCATTGGTTTGAAGCAGAGTTTCTAAAGACTGGATGCCCTTCCTATCACTAAACCTTCTGTATTTACACGGGCTTATGAAGCGGGTTTGCTCCCCCTCGGTGGCTACATTATAAAAGTACTATAAGTGCGAATTCATTTAAATTTCATTTGAACTTCGGAGTTTACACTCTAATTTTGTTAACGTTATTGTGGCAGAGTGTATACATATACCCATTATCTTGGCTTGTACTATGGAGCCACGTAGGCCGTATTGGGGATAATTCAGCCTCCTGAGACTACTTTGTTAGCAAGTAGCATCTTTGTGTTCAATGGTAGTCGGATGTAATACACTATAGCTCTAAAGGAGTTGTTGTTTGATTCATTCACCCTCATGTAACAATTCACAATCTCAGTTGTGACTTATTAAGTCCTAATTAGGTATTTTGAGAGAAATACATTATAAATTCAGTCAGTTATACACAGCTTTTCATAAAGAATTGAATGAATACAACAGGAACCATAAAAACTGACAGAAAAAGAGACAAATTTGGGATACTTTTCTTCATGAACACAATGCTCCCCCAAATTCAATTGAGGAAGCAAAATACAATTATAAATGTCTTTTGAAAGTTTCCCTCTCCACTTTGACCTACTCTTCCTCCTAATTAACAAGAAATAGGTGCATAAATTGTTCAAATCAAACTCTTATGATTTATGCTAGGACTTTTGTTTTTGTGGGGAAAGCAAAGTAATGGGGGTGGGGGTTGGTTTTCAATTTTCAAAATTGTTCTTTTCTAATCTAAAATTATAGAATGGGATGAAAAGTTTTACTTTTGGTATCACAGGAATTAATAATTAATACCTTATCCCTAAGGTATATAGACGGCACATATCTTCCATTTTATATTAACATGTTCCTTGAGATTTAATAAACATACTTATTTTCAACACTTCTTAAAATGTGGATTACACGTAATAGAACAAACATTGTTGAAAAATGAAGACGAATAAACACAGCCAACGATCATACAACGTTGAATACACCAGTTCCTGTCAGATTACTGAAGTTAAGCAACGTCGGGCGTGGTCAGTACATGGACGGGTGACCGCTTGGGAACACCACGTATCGTTGGCTCTTTTTTCCATAACACACACCCGTAGCAGGCAGCAATACAAATTCAACAAAAACATACCAGTATGTATAATGAAAGCTATGGCAACCCATTGCAATCTAGATTACTTTGTTATAACACTTAACCATTCCGGTTACAAGAAACTTCTTTTAGAGTGAAAATAAAACCGTACTTAAAGAAATGTGAAAATGTTATAGAAACTGCTGTAAAGAAAAGCAATAGTTTCTAGAATTGTGTCATTTGTTAGGAAGGAAACAAAAAATAAGGAGAACGAGCACGGGATGCGGGTTAGATGGCACGTTGAGATAAGTCCAACAGTATAACTTTCTTAAAAGATTTGGAAGAGGAAACTTTTGTATCGTCATATTGGAGGAAAACAAAGTCATTAAACAGTAACGCACTAGTCACACCCACAGACCCCACAAGATCCAAATTAGAAGTCCCCGAAGTGGCCTCGTAAAACAATAAATGTAAAAAAAAGGCGAACAATCTGACGGATTTCGTGTTTGAAATGATTTCTCAGTAACATCTGACCCTGATGGAATAAAGTGAGATTAGCGCCCCTGATGAACCCAGAGTAAAGTCTTTCATAGTGCCATGAAAGACTACTGTTATGATTCAATTGTCGTCTCACATGTAATGCTGTAGTATCCTTCTAATGTTTCGTTTCTAGGGTGTCCGACAGGTCTTCGTTCTTGGATGAAAAGAAGTAGTGTCATAAAATTATTATGATTAGGTCGTCCTATCAGATGTCAGGATGGAATGCTGTTGTATCGTTCTAATATTTCGTTTCTAGGGTGTCCGACAGGTCTTCGTTCTTGGATGGAAAGAAGTAGTGTCATAAAATTATTATGATTAGGTCGTCCTATCAGATGTCAGGATGGAATGCTGTTGTATCGTTCTAATATTTCGTTTCCAGGACGAACGACAGGTCTTCGTTATTGGATGGAAAGAAGTAGTGTCATAAATTTATTATGATTAGATCGTCCTATCAGATGTCAGATTTAATGCTGTAGTATCGTTCTAATATTTCGTTTCTGGGGTGTCCGACAGACCTTCGTTCTTGGATGGAAAGAAGTGGGGATTTTTTTCCTGCCCACTGGAGCATTCTGGAGTGAATAATATTTGTGATGGTGGATCTTTTTTAAATGTCATACAGTTCTTCTGTATTATTATCCACATATTTTGTATATACAGTGTGTAACAAAGCGTGTGCGAATGTACCTCGGTCAAATAAGAGGGGAAACATTTTGTGAAAAGGTGTACGAAAGTATTTCTCAACAGAAGGGTTCTTAAAGGTATGATTTTTTTCAGCGCTGTATCAACTCCCAGGTATTCATTTCGAGGGAGATCATATTTATTTACATGTTAGATTTAACATATCAGGTAACGTGAAAAGATATTATCTTTACCCCGTCAATATATTCCCTCGCAGGACTCGTAAATATAATGATTAGGCTTGTCGCCATTGCCATATGTTCTCAGAAGTCTGTGTTACCTCACATCACTAAAATATGAATGAACATTTCTCAAATTTCAAACCTGAATTAGATTCAAATTCAGGTTTGAAAGTGTGTGATAAGTAAAGGATAAGGGTATTAAATACCCCTGGTGTGATGCGAGTGTATTACACACATCACTTACACGCAGACAACTTTTGGTTGTACACAATATTTGAGTAGGTATACCCGACCGACTGATTGACAAGGTGAGCGCAATTTCAAATTGTTCTGACAATACTCTATGCACTCGTAACCTTTCTACATTGTATTTAAGGTAAGTATTCCAATCATACCTAGTAAGTATAAAAAGAATTGAAAATGAAAATGGTACAATAAGAATAAAAATAAACCATTCTCTGCCAAGCACATTAGTACAAGAGAAGCATGCAAAACTACTATTATGAAATTGTTTCCCTCTACTAAGAATGCAAGACTTTCTATAAATTCTTGCAATTCAGCTATGTCTTTAACAACAAAAGTTTATTTAAAATAAATATTTGAAAAAGAAAATCTTGGAATAGGTAATTTTAATTTAAAATAATAATTATAGAAGAGAGGAGAGAGCAACATCGGGAAGCTATGGAAAGATATTGGGGGGAGAAGAATCGAGAGAAGCCAAACATAATGATGGGATATTTTTCGTGGTCCTAGTTGATAAAATTCGTCTATAAACTGTCAAATAATGGGCCGCCTTCAAATCCGATAAGGGATGACCAGATAGGCGAATATGATAGGCCATTGTGAACTAGTAGTTACGTAAAATGTAGACCTTAATCACTTAAATTGGCCACAACGAGGCCCCGGCTGGGTCAAAAGCTAATTAGGTAGATGAACTAAATTAATGTCCATACTGCATTCCACAAAAATTTGATAAGGCGTTCGAGAGTTATCGTTGAGTTAAAACTAGATCTTCACTTCGTTCAGTTTGGCAGTTATCGTGAAATTAGAACTAGATCTTCACTTCGTTCAGTTCGGCAGTTATCGTGAAGTTAAAATTAGATCTTCACTTCGTTCAGTTCGGCAGTTATCGTGAAGTTAAAATTAGATCTTCACTTCGTTCAGTTCGGCAGTTACCGTGAAGTTAAAACCAGATCTTCACTTCGTTCAGTTCGGCAGTTATCGTGAAGTTAAAACTAGATCTTCACTTCGTTCAGTTCGGCAGTTATCGTGAAGTTAAAACTAGATTTTCACTACGTTCAGTTAAAACCGGTTAAGTGATCAAGAACTCGCCAAACAAACCTAACCTCGCCTGGCAATGCAGTGAACTTAGATCGGCGTATTCCCTCTTTTGCATAAGAGGAGACGATCTATAAGTGTTAGGAACACTATTAAATGCAATATTATTTTATCCCTTTCAATATGAGCTTCGAGTAACCTTACACTTACACCTTATTTATACTTCAATAACTGTTTAATATCCCAACTTCCTCAAATACCAATTCAAAACTCCCAAATTGAACCAGCATCATCAGTGAAATTTCTAGGCCTCCACCTCAGCAACAATTTAAAATGGAAATCCCACATAGAAAATTTGAAACCACGATTAGGATCGTCTATATTTGCCATAAAATCCATCAGAAGCCATCTTGGAGAAAATTCAGCTCGTATCACATACTTTTCATATTTTCATTCAATCATGAGCTATGGCATTGCTTTTTGGGGGCCTTCTCATCAATCTCAGGAAATATTTATCCTCCAAAAAAGAGCTCTTCGCGCTGTCTATGGCCTTGAGGACATAGCTCATTGCAGGGAATATTTTATTGAAAAAAGAATATTAACATTATATGGTCAGATAATATTAGACATGTGCCTCTTAATTCATAAAAATAAACATTTCTTACCAACAATGGCACACTCATACAACACGAGAAACGCTAAAGATTTAATACATTCAAGATTAACAATTTTTGGGGAATCGTTTTTGGATAAGGGAATTAAAATCTATAACAAAATGAACAATGTAATCAAAAATATGAATTACAAAGATTTTAAATTATATTTAAAGAATCATCTATTAGATATTGCTCCCTATAGTTTAGAGGAATATAATAATAACTAAAACTTTTTTTCAGCACCTACTAATATCAAATTCAAATCTCTTTACAGGTCCTGTTCGTTTCGTTTTTTCCTTTTTTTTATTATTATTTTTTTTTCTTCTTTTTTTGATTAATTCATTATTATTACCTAACTTATTTTAAGTTATCCATTTTAACTCATTATTATAAAATTTATCATTGGTTTGGAGGTAGGGTGAATGTTGCCTGGATGAGTATTTCAATAATAACATTTTTTTTTCTTTCTTTCTTTTTTTCAGGAACCCACTAATGATTTATTTCTTTTACAGATTTTGCCCCTGGTCCCTTACGAATATACCTTATTGTAATGTGTCAGAGGTTAAAGAAACCTCTGAAACACAATAAATAATAATAATACACTCAAACTTGGATATACATACAAATATCATTGATTTTCATTCATGACATTTTTTCCTTTGTCTATTCGAAAGGTTCATTCTAGGAAATATATGTACCTAATAAAGCGCACTATGGTGAAGCTCTCTACTTTTAGGAAATAATATTCATTAAATGCACCGATATTCACGGATAAATTATTTCTAAGTAATTTGAATTTAAAAACCCACTCCTTAACTACTGTTGTCCCAAATGCTTTTCAAGCCTGGAAGGTCTTATTAAAATGAGAGGACAAAATAAAATAATAATCTAAAACAAAACAAAAAAAGTTTTTGTCAAAAATAAATATTATTTCAGATCGGACAAACACTGTGCGAGGTGGAAGGAGGCGGAATATTTAAATGGCAACAGTAGGTATTTATGTAACCTTGTACTTGGTATAAGAACTGATTGATGGTGGGCATTATTTGCATAGAGCCATTATGTCACCTACGGCCAATCTTCTCAACAATTCGGTATAGTTGGTTAAAAGTTGGACTCCTTCATTCCGAATTCCTTTATTATAGCCGCTACCCTTATAATAAGGATTACTTGTCTCGGGCTTTTGAGTTGTGTTTCTCAAAATCTTTGGTTCCAAAAATTATGAAGGTTTTATTTTCTAGCATCTCACATTCAAACAGAATATGAGTATCTGTTTCTTATTTCAGGCCAAAAAGACTACTTCTCTACTTCTGACTGGTTTATCCTATGAGACTACCAGTCTATGAAGATGTTTTCATGTCCTATAAGCAGCCTGACTAATCACTATGAACCACAAACTATGGTCAGTATTTAGGACAGAATTACTCTCCAATTTCAGGAATTTTCAAGTTAATCTGTGCTTATATTTCATATACATTCTCATAGACACGAGGACGTATGATTCTGCTGTGTAGGAGGTTCTTTTCATATTTTTCTTCGGATTATAGTTCGAAGAAAAAAATATTTTTTGAGGTAAAAATTTTAAACCTGATATTATACATATAGCAGATTCTGTACCTAACGCATTACATCACGTAGGTATCTCCCTCTCGAACTTTATTTGATAGCAGAGGCTTCTTCTATTTTTCTTTGAAAATCGTCTTAAAAAGCTATATTTTTGTTTTAAATTATCATTCAAAAAGCTTAATCAAAAACGAATACTTTTCCTAATTTTTTTTAGACAGCTTGCTAAAAAAATAATATTTTTCTTGCGGCCCGTGCGCTTTAGTGATCTATCTAAAGACATTTGTTAATCATGATCTTAAAACTCTAATTTTAGTATTTTATTCCATATTCAATTTTATTGTAAGAAAATTGATTGACAGTCAGCTCAGTTGTCTATTGCTCCGAAGTCTCAGTTGTCTATTCCTCCGAAAAGCTCATCCAAGAAGAAAATTAGAAAATCAATTCACACCCCTCTAAGGAGAGCATTTTAGTTATTACATTTCTTATTCTATAAAAAGGAAAGTGTTTAAATTAGTGAATGTTATAAAATTCTGTCTATAGTCAAACAGCAAAAACACTGACGTCTTATCACCGTTGCGTCGCGTCGGTCGATGTCGAGTTTTAATTCCGAAAAACATTTTGAGGTCACCAGAGCACAAATCTCTAGTTTCAGAAATTGGTATGTGTGTATGTTGTCGGTCGGTCTGTTTGTACACAATATATCTTTAGAACGTTAATGCTAGACACTTGAAGTTTTGCTTGAAATAGAATATACTGTTTTCTGCGTTTTTATAGCATATCACACACAATATATCACAACTTATCTTATAGCACATCACACATTGTTTATATATGCAAAGAAAAAAAATACACACGTTCTTATTGAGTCCGCAGATCGAGCAATTGGCATACTTCCATAAGAACATGTGTATTTGATCCCCTTCTTTCCTCCAAGGTTTTATCCTTGCTTATATAAACAATGTGTAATATGTGATATGATAGGTAAGTAAGTGGCTATCTGAGATCTGAGAGCATCCTAAGAACAAAGATTTAAGGTTGTTAGTATGTCAATTATATATGTTGAACGCGTCACGAAAAATTTCAGCTTGTTGAAATATTTTTTTTAATAAAACTTTACGACTCTTCTGTTGATAATTGTCACCAATGAATTTGCGATTAAAATACAAAATGAAACCCCCATAATAGAATTCCAGGAAAACTTTTAGTTTTCCATTTCGAAAACAAAAGGACCCTTAGTATTTTGTTTTCGTCCAATTAGTACTGCATTCGTCTGTATTCTCCTATAGGTACTCCTACATGTTTGTACCTTTAAGTTGTAATTGTTTTTACGTTTCATTTAAACTTTTATAGACCAATCATAGAATTGCTCTATTCTATACAGAACAAAAGCAACAGAGTTCCAGGAAAACGTCAATTGTATTCTAAATATATTGAACTATAAAAAAAGCTTGAAGGTTTTGTGTTGGGCTACAATTTTCGTTTCAATGGCCAATCTTTATTTTCCTCATTGAAATCGTATTCTCTTTGAGTACTATATTCTATTATTGGGATATTGAAGGATAAAGTCAGCCAACTTCTATAGCACGTTGAATATACGAGTGCCCGGAAGATCACTAAAGTTAAGCAACCTGCAGCGACTTTTACTTCATTAGTGACCCACGCAGTTTCGTGTTCTCGTAATGCTGGCTTTTTCCGACCGAACCCAGTCTGGGTGAGGTGTGAGACCAATATGTGTAGCTGGTTTCTATTTTTTACCCACCATTCTCTGGAAACCCTGATGTCTCGAATCAGTAAATTCAAATTTAGTCCACCTCCACCTCCCTGGTAGATGCAAGCTGTACAAGGCATCTTCATTTTTCAAATTACATATCTCTAATTTATGCGTCTATAATTTTTTCTTAATAATATTATCCCCTGTAACTACCAATAAAACGAATTTTATTTTCTGAAAATTATTGGGGAGTTTTTTATTACCACATTGGAAAAACCAATATCCACAATATTCAATGGGTTTAGAGTGTCATACAGGGTGAGGTCACTGATTTCAAAATCATAAAATTATACGGGATGACGTCACTGATTTTGAATAAAAAATTAAATGTAAATACATGGTTTCTTAGTGGTAAGGTCAAACGACTTCTTAACAATTTTATGGGTGTGACAGCAATACTGAGTGTCTCATGTATTATCTTACATGTTCTACTAAACATTTTTTATAACTTTGGTAATGCTGCCATTGGTTACTACTCACATTAAGGGGGCCATTCAATCGTTCCCACGAGGCTTAAGTGCACTCTGAAATTAGAAATTAAAAAATTTTCAACCCCGTCTGGAATAACCTGGGTTTTACGCGTGCAATGGAAACTAGAGCAGGAGGGAAAGTAAAGGAAAAAAATACAGATGGAATTTGGAGTACGTTATTGATTTCATTTTTATATTATCGAAGAATTTTTTTTTTAAAATAACTGTTATTAAATTAAAGAATATTTTAATATTCTCTCTATAGTGTCACAGTCAAACACCATTAACATTTCAGGTCGCGTTCGTCACTGAATTGGAACTCAAATTAAACATAAAATTGGTTAAAAAAATTGCTGATTTTCCAATTGAAATGAAATGCGATAGGACCTCACATTCCTCGCCCTCCTATTTTGTTGCTAAATTCACTTTCATAATTCTTTCAGCCTTTTATTTTTTCCTATCTTACAAAAAAAAAAAAAATCAAAGGAAATATGATATCAAATAGTGTTTTTCTACTGAAAATAATATCTCCATAATGAGGAGAGACTGAATAGTGGGAAGATACATTTCGAGGAAAGAGTCTGACGAGTGGAGAGCAGAGTGAATGTAGGATTTAGGTTATATAATCTTGTCAAAGCTCCCTAGTTTAGTATCGTCATAACAATATTTTGGAATCAAATTCAAAACTTTTCCAACGAATATTAAACTTTAATAATACAAAAAACGAGAGGATTAGAGTTTATAAAAAACAAAATAGGCAAGAAAACGTCTATGATCAAAAATTTTCAACTTTCAAAAAAGCTCAATTTCATATAGAGGCTTTAAATTATTTTGACGACAATAAATTCAAGGGTTTGTTTAAACATAATAAACATTCATTTTCTCCAATTTGCCGTCGAAAAGTAAACCAATTAGGTATATATTATTTGTGCCCTATATAGTTAAAATATTTTTAATTGATATTGAATTTTATTGACTACTATCTGTTACGGCCTATAGATTGGCGCCTTAGAGGCATGGTCGTTCCCGAGCTAATAGTATGTATTCTATGATTTTCCTTTCAAAAATCAGAAGCTAATAACTCGAAAACAGTTGGACCGTTTTTTGTGAACTATGTTCCAAATTAAAGTTTAAAATATCCACCTAAAACTTTCTCGCTTTGAGTTGATATGTTGTCGCGACAAAATTTAAGATATCGGACCTTGACCGACTAAATGCGGTCAAAAATCGAAAAATCGGCCGTAACTCGAAAACGGTTTAATATTTTTTAACCGTCTTGCAAAATGAAAATGTTGAAAAATAGAAATTTGAATTCTTCATCTTTGAAAAAACAAAAATCCCACACTAATTTTCTGTTTACCGTATCTCAATCAAACCAAAGCTAGGAACACAATGAGACAAATCAATTAATAGACATCTGACGATTTGGAATATCCTATATCCTTTTTACCACAAAAACGCCTCATTTTACACACTGCCGTTACGTGGAAATTGGCCTGATGCACCACTATTTATGATATTAAAAGTCTGTATATTTTTGTTCTTATTTTATGTGAACCGCACTTTTATATATAAATGATAATATATGTTTATATTTATTATTTTAAAATATTACGACAGAGAAAAAGAAACGATTTCGTGTCAAAGTTTACTTACTCGAGGGTGATAAACATCCGTTCACAAGAAGATAAATCTAATATTGTTGTTATTAAACAGCCGAAATATATTCACCTTATATCAAGAGCAAGTAATGCAGGCAATCCTGAGGGGATCCCTCCTGGAAAATTAACAATTATGTTGATTTTCGGTTGGAACTGTAACCTTTTTGTGCACCTCAAATGTTAGATAGGTCCAAATATTAAAATTATAAGGTTGGGCAGATCTGGTCAGGCATATAGCCTTTCCCAACTTTAGAATTAACATTGTAGAATCTAGGATGTTAATGAAAGAATATGAGTGAGGCTGTGAATAAAATATTTCTGAAATTAACTCCAGGCTAATGTGGAAGATTGTGAAATTAAATTACAGTAGCATCCGTTTTGCAAAGTGAATTCACTCAGGTATTAAATAATTTCTTTTGTATACCATTGTGCGCTGTAGGAAAAGGAAAAAAAATACATCAAGAGAAAAATGCCTTGCAAAACGGAAGTCCGTAGTGAAACTCGACAGCATTCATGTTACTAGAAGAACGAAATAACTGTTGCATGTGGTTGTGGTTGAAGAGGAGTTTGATTCAGTGTGTGGCGTGGCATTGAGAAGTAAACTGACAGCGCATACCTTGTCAAAGAAATGTTAAACAGAAACACAATTAACACCCTTCCGGTCAACAAGTTACGGGGAATCAGTATGAATAGGAAAAGGATGTCTGAAACCGACAACTCTTGAAAAAAATATTCCCTTTAATTTGATAGAGCTGCTACAGCTATAAGACTAGACGTCAGCGATTGAAACAGGAAGACGACATCAGGTACCCATTTCAATCACCAACATTCACCTGCATGACTTAAATCCAGGAAAAGGCATGTGCGGATATAGCCCTATTGTTTTGGGGGGGGGGGCACAATATACCTAATAGAAAATTTGCAGGGGGGAGGGGAAGGGACTCGTAACCTAGAGGACAGGGGTTCGAGTCCTGTGCATGGGTGCAACATGCATTCCAAGGAATATCAAAGTACCTAGTTGAACGTTGACCTTGAGATCTTTCGATTGCAGTTTCTCCCTCTCTCTCAATAACCGGTCTGACACCGGGGACTCCGGGGAGATGCGTTGAGATTGAGGCAATCCAAAAAATTTTTAACCAATTTTAACGCAATTAGAGAGTTTAGGAAACGTTTTTACGGCCATGTCTCTATTACGTATGTACAATCGTTCGACATGGACCCATGTTGCACGGTTTTTTTTGTTAAAAAAATGTTGCCTCAACACATCTCCCCGGTGCCTGGACCCCAAAAAATAATGTCATTACGCATGACAATTTTTAATTAACGTATTTCTATTTAGTTTCAGGACTGTGGGAATTATTTAGGGGCCCGTGTCCCCAACTCAATGGGCTAAAAGACACAGCGGATCACCATTAATTTGATTTAAAAAAAAAAAAAAAATTACGTGATTAGGTATAATGAAATTTGAGAAACACCGCCCGCTTGGGCCTCACCCTATATCCGCGCATGAAAAAGGTTCTTGAAATTTTCGCAAGTCTACTACATCCTGGGAACGGAGGTTAAAATTGTGGAATGAAAGGGTCGAGAGTTTTCCGAGAGTTGTGATCATGCAAACTCCTTAACAGACTGCGAGATGTGGTAGGAAAATATAAGTCCTACCTAAAGAAATGGAACATTTCAGAAGTATGTTCACATGAATCCAATATCCAAACAAGACATGCAATACTTATTGATATTTCTCGATCTTGAAGAACTCTGCCACCACCAAGACTTCTGCAAAGGATATTGCTGTTAACACAAAATACAGGGTGTCCCAAAAGTCCGAGAACGCCTGAATATCTTTTGAACGGCTTTATTTGGAGTTTTGAAATTTTGCATGGTATTTTATCTCAAATTAAACCACCTGATGGTGTGACCAATTTTTGAAGGCCGGGTTCCATGTGGTTCCCAGGGGGCCCAACTTTTGTTTTTTAAATACAAACCCCCATCTTGTGATACATTTTCAGAAAGGCAATAGAATTATAAGTACTTTGCAAAAACATAATTCGCCTAATTTTTGGACACTAAAACTATGCGAATTAATTTGAAANGGCGAATTTTTTGCAATGGGATATTGAATGATTGCATAGGACACCAATGTTGAGGAACCTGCATTTTAGACATAATTCGCCTAGTTTTAGAAACTCCGCCTACTTTCAAATTAATTCGCATAGTTTTAGTGTCCAAAAATTAGGCGAATTATGTTTTTGCAAAGTACTTATAATTCTATTGTCCTTCTGAAAATGTATCACAAGATGGGGGTTTGTATTTAAAAAACAAAAGATGGGCCCCCTGGGGGCCACATGGCACCCGGCCCTGAAAAATTGGTCACACCATCAGGTGTTTAATTTGGGGTATAATACCATGCAAAACTCCACATAAAGCTGTTCAAAAGATATTCAGGCGGTCTCGGATTTTTGGGACACCCTGTATATGACCGGGCACGGATTGTAGAGAAAGTGTATCGAACCCTGTTAGATATCTTTAAATTGAATCAGAAAACTAATTACGCACCAAAAGACGAAGAAATGCTTTGGGAGAAAGTGACTAACATCACTAACATGTTATATATTATTATGCATTACTCAATTTTGTATTGGTTCTCCAAGGCTGATATTCCATTAAAGATAGACAATGACGGATCTTGTATATTTACAGAGTCAAATTTACAGAAGAATAGCAAAGAATATAAATAATGTATTGCAAGTTTTTCATAAAGAAGGTAATATTTCTTATTGTGCATTATGATGTCATCAGGAGACACAAAAACTGCCATTTCAATTGAATAATGCAAAATGAATAATGCGATATTGTTGTATACTTATTTATTTAGATAGTGTAAACATCATATCCATGTGCAAGACATGTTTACACGATGATAACAAAGAACACAAACTGCCATTTCAATTGAATAATGCAAAATGAATATTGCGATATTGTTGTATACTTATTTATTTAGATAGTGTAAACNTCATGTCTTTTTTGGGGTGATGACTTGGCGGGGAATTTTTATAACACGCAGTGGTATTTTTGGGGGGTTTAGATAGTGTAAACATCATATCCATGTGCAAGACATGTTTACACGATGTTAACAAATAACGGCATTTCAATTGAATAATGCAAAATGAATATTGCGATATTGTTGTATACTTATTTATTTAGAGAGTGTAAACATCATACCCATGTGCAAGACATGTTTACACGATGTTAACAAAGAACACAAACTGCCATTTCAATTGAATAATGCAAAATGAATATTGCGATATTGTTGTATATTTATTTATTAAGGAGCGCGGTAGCGCTCNTTTATTTAGATAGTGTAAACATCATATCCATGTGCAAGACATGTTTACACGATGTTAACAAAGAACACAAACTGCCATTTCAATTGAATAATACAAAATGAATATTGCGATATTGTTGTATACTGATTTATTTAGATAGTGTAAACATCATATCCATGTGCAAGACATGTTTACACGATGTTAACAAAGAACACAAACTGCCATTTCAATTGAATAAAGCAAAATGAATATTGCGATATTGTTGTATACTTTTTTATTTAGATTGTGTAAACATCATATATCATATCCATGTCCAAGACATGTTTACACGATGTTAACAAATAATAACATTCTCTATTCTTTCTGCTCATTGTATCTAAATTTTAATTAAAAAATGTTCCTGTAAATGCATACTTATAAGCAGAACCATTTCACAAAAGGTGTTGTGTGTTTTGTTCAAGAAATTCCCAATATTAAGTAGGTACCATTCCAGCGTACGTCATGTTACAAAAAAGAAAGCACAGCTTTCTTTTTTGAAAATGAACTCAAAACTTTTTGCGACAGATGGCTCCATCTGTCGTGTCTTTAGAAATTACGGAGCCGTATACGGTTTAGAATTCTGCTTTTAAGCAATCCTCTTTTCCGATAGTAACCGGATGTTTGAGAAGCTAGTGCAGCCCTAAATAAGTTGGTGTTTGCTGCTAATGTTTATAATTGATGACACTTGGAAGTTAATATTCACATGGCCACCCAGAACCATTTCAAGAATTGGTACAGTTTTAACACGACATTTTTTGTTTGTTTGTCGTTTGTAAAACGATAACTCTTGAACGTCCTGTCCGATTTATTACGTTCATAGAATTAGTTGATTTGGGCCAACTGGAGCCAGCTCTTGAACGGCCCTTTACGTTTAATAACTATCCAATGTGTTATACTTGCAATGTATAAACATTGCATGATTATTAAATTTGTGAGATATTACACAAACCCAGTTTTTATGATTGCTTCTCCATCACTCTCTTCATAGTCTCCTAAATCGGTTATTTTACACCATCAGCTCAGCAGGAATATTAAGTACCCTCTTTAGTACTTGAGAGTGATAAATCTTATTTTTCACAATGGATGCTAGTAAGTCATAATTAGATTGGAAGAAAGTAAGTCTTCAAATTCTTCATTTTCATTTTGTTAAATACCAAGGATATGATGTATGTTTTTTAAGAGTTCATAGTGTATAGATTTGTTTATTTGTGGAATCCTTCCTTTGTTAAATACCAAGGATATGATGTATGTTTTTTAAGAGTTCATACTGTATAGATTTGTTTATTTGTGCAATCCTTCCTTTGTTAAATACCAAGGATATGATGTATGTTTTTTAAGAGTTCATCCTGTATAGATTTGTTTATTTGTGGAATCCTTCCTTTGTTAAATACCAAGGATATGATGTATGTTTTTTAAGAGTTCATCCTGTATAGATTTGTTTATTTGTGGAATCCTTCCTTTGTTAAATACCAAGGATATGATGTATGTTTTTTAAGAGTTCATACTGTATAGATTTGTTTATTTGTGGAATCCTTCCTTTGTTAAATACCAAGGATATGATGTATGTTTTTTAAGAGTTCATCCTGTATAGATTTGTTTATTTGTGGAATCCTTCCTTTGTTAAATACCAAGGATATGATGTATGTTTTTTAAGAGTTCATACTGTATAGATTTGTTTATTTGTGGAATCCTTCCTTTGTTAAATACCAAGGATATGATGTATGTTTTTTAAGAGTTCATCCTGTATAGATTTGTTTATTTGTGGAATCCTTCCTTTGTTAAAT
>CM022878.1:32766953-32790714 GCA_012654025.1 Pachypsylla venusta | reverse complement strand
CCCTGTTCTCTGCACTGAATTCTCTGTTTCCCCTTTAAATTCTCAATATCCTTCTCTATTAGTAGTATCTTCCAGTTTACCTGTTTCATTGATGTTCTGTTCTCACCCTGTTCTCTGCACTGAATTCTCTGTTTCCTATTTAAATTCTCAATATCCTTCTCTATTAGTAGTATCTTCCAGTTTACCTGTTTCATTGATGTTCTGTTCTCACCCTGTTCTCTGCACTGAATTCTCTGTTTCCCCTTTAAATCCCCAATATCCTTCTCTATTATGCTAAGCAGCTGCTTCACGTTCCACTGGTGTGTTTTCTGTATCCAATATCCTGTATGACTATAAAAGCTTTTGCAAAATAATTTTCTGTGGAGAAAACTTTCCATATCTTCTCTTTGCTGCATATCTGATTTTATAGTTGAATTATCTGTACATTAAATATAAGAGTTTAATGCTATCAATGGATTTTCTTTTTGAATAAGCCGGGGAACACGGGATAATATGAACCACAAATTTAATATATTCAAAAAAGAATGTAAATACTTAATAAAGCCAGCGTCTGTGGCACTTTTAATAAACCAGTTCCCGTTTGATTACTGAACTTAAACAACATCCAGCGAGATTATACCATGGGGGTTAGCGCCCTCGTGAAGATAGCTGTTTTTCGGCCTACAACCCAGGCTGGGTAAGGTCAATGTGGTTAGCTGGGTTGCAAGTTTCCAGCGAATGGAGGGTGAACCTTTGTCTTGAATGACCAATAGATGTTAAAGAGATGTAAGGCCAAATTAAAAATAATGAAAAAAAAACTTAATACTTGGAATGTCATGAGACACCATTCCGGGACCATATTATGTATGATACGGAGGTTAACCAAATCGGAAACGGATGGTTAGATGTTTTGTCAGCTGACATAGATTGGAATTCATTTGGAAATATCTTTGCGCACTCCATACAGAAAATTTCAATATATAGCTCTTACCGTTTTCTGTTTATGCCAGACTCGTGCAAACCGTTGCAAAGTGGAAAAATCGCCAAGTTAAGATTCGATTTAAACCAAAAGTGTCATTTTGCATTCCAAGCATAAAATTGATATAAATGGGCACCCAATTTGCTCTGGCACTTACCGTTCTATTTTTAGGCAGAAACCGCCAAAAAACCGTCAGCAGTATATTAAACTTCAATTAAAGGCTGTTTTCTTTCGCAATTAATGCATAAAATTAATATGAATAGACACCATATTTTAGGCTCTAGCTCTTACCGTTCTATTTTTAGGCGGGATTACTTAAAGCGTTAAAAGGCGGCAAAAAAAACGGGCAACCGTAACTTTGATTTCAACCTGATTCGTTCCTGGCCTTGAAATTTTATACTAATATTGACATAAGTATAAAATTTCAAGTCTCTAGCATTTACCATTCTTGAAACACACACGGAGCAATGGCTGAAACTCGAGACTTGGGCTCTGAGGACCTCAAAACGTGTTTTGAAATTCGACATCGAAAATTTCAGACCATTACTTTTTCTAAATACTGTCCTTTTTCTAAATGAGATCCTTCCGAAAACTCTTTAGTTAATAGTCCATTCACAGAGCATCTTTCCTCTGCATCCAGTCATGCAACTGTCACACATAACTAACTACCTTTTGCTTAGGAGGTTACTCCTTAATAATTATAAAGCTCTGCTCAAGTAGAATACACCCAGCAACCTTCTAACTTTTGAGATGAGTTTTAAACTTGCATAAAAGTTACATATTGCTGCAAGCTAGTATCTAGGTTTGTAAAGGCTAGAAGGCGACACAGAAAGGGTACATTTTTTATGCAAATAATATTGGAAAACAAGTTGAAAGTTCTGAAAGTTTGTAAAACTTTTGTGTGAAGTTTTCAACTTTCAAGTCTAACTTTTAACTTTTGAGCTTTTATTATATTATCAATTTATTGCATCAAAGTGGTGCATTTGTGTTGATAGAGTAGACAAAGGGATGACAAATTTGAGGAGAGGTAATTTGTTATATTGTCCTATTTTATCTTAAGCACGTCATAACGCTTTGTCACTCTCTTTAGAAAAGTGATTTATTTTGTTGAAAATTTCATAAAGTTTATGACTGATGTGTCCTATGCGCGAACAGATAGGTCCATTTATTCTCGTATCAAAGAAAAAAAAAAAAAAAAAAAAAAAAAAAAAAAAAAAGTATCTCTTTTTTTAAAAAATTTGGCTTAACGTCTCTTTAAAATCTATTGGTCATTCAAGACGGGGGTTTTACACTCCATTCGCTGGATACTTGCAAACCAGCTACCCACATTGACTTCACCCAGCCTGGGTTGGGCCGGAAAAATGAGCCAACGATACAGGGTATTCCCAAGAGGTCACCCATCCAAGTACTGAACACGCCCGACGTTGTTTAACTTCAGTGATCTGACGGGAACTGGTGTATTCAACGTGGTATGATCGTTGATGGCTAAAAAAAAAAAAGTATCTCTAAATTTCAGTTTGGATTATATTAATGTTAACTTTTAATAAATTAAAACAAAACACTTAACGACTCATTCGATCTCATTCGATTCATCATCAGTCTAGTCGAGTCGAAAGATGGAAGTTTAGTGAGGATTGTTCATCGCGTGCTGAATAGTGTGCCGCGATGTACCATCAAAATATTTTGTTTTAATTTATTTAAAAGTTAATATTTTTTAACACTTATAATTAACATGTTATTCAAAGATTTAGATATTAATGTTGACGGAAGTCTTTGGTCCACTTCAATTCACCCGAACATTCATCTGTTCTCTGTTCTTTTGAATAAAGAAATAGGTAAAATGTTAATCAGAGTAAAACAGGTAACAAATCAGAAAACATACATATGTATATGTATTTATGATATTAAGCTGTGTAGGGATTTTATAGAGACGGCAGCTTAGAACAGTCTATGGCACGGTCAATACACTAGTTCCCGTTACATCACTGAAGTTAAGCACCGTCCAGCGAGGTTGTTCTATGTGGGTGTCCACGTGGGTTCACGCCTTCGTGATGCTGGCTATTTTTCCGGCCCAACCCAGGCTAGTTGAGGACAATGTGGGTAGCTGGTTTGCAAGTTTCCAGCGAATGGAGGGTAAAACCCCCGTCGTGAATGACCATAGAGGTTAAAGAGACTTTAAGCCAAATAAAAAAAAAGTTTTAAACATTGTCGAGGGCTTTTACAAGCATCTAATACCATCTATTTGATATTAATTTCTTAGATAACAGAGATAGGTTGGGCCGGAACTATATAACTTTTAGAATGTGTTTCATAAAGTTTACTTATCCTGAAGTAATTCTTTGTAACATTAGCTGATTGAGTCTGGTAATCAAAAAATAAAAAAATATCTAGAAATTCAAAGATAGCCCAATATTCTAGGCCAGCGTCTATGGCACGTGCAATACACCAGTTACCGTTAGATCACAGTTAAGCAAAGTCTAGTGAAGTTGTGCGTCGTGAAGCATTCTATTTTTCGGACACACGCTGGGTGAGGACAATTTGGGAAGCTACTTTGCAAGTTTCCAGCGAATCGTGGGTAAAACCCCCGTTTTGAATGGTCTATAGATGTTAAAGAGGCGTTAAGCAAAAAAAAAAAAAAAAAAAAAATAAAAAAAAANAAAAAAAACTTTTAAGCATGCCGGAGCTTGTATTAAATGCGGTAAACGAGTTTCCGGTCGGAATAGTTTGCTATAAGCTGTGAGTCTAACACTATGTTTTGATCTCTAAAGATATTGATTGGAGCGTAAGTTTTACACAAAAACTACGTTACTGTAAATAACTCAAGAACGGTTCCTCAGATTCATAAAATTACGCTGTAAAAAAAGTAAACGTAAATTTTACTTCACTTTAATTCCAACATTTTCCCTGTAGGACGTTTGAAAGCCACTGAAGCGAATTTCAGGAGCAATATATATGAACTCTTTTATTTAAAAGTTTTATTTTGGTGTTTATATGGGTTTCAATTTTTTTTTAGGAAACACAAACAAAAAAGAAATAAAAGTTAATTTTTGTAAAAAGCATCATTTTACGACAAAACGGCGTCACTTGTAGTACCGCTCCCATACGTCCTACATAAAAAATGTTGGAATGTATTCCTATAAATATTTGTAGGAAAGTTAATTGTTGGCCTTTTATATAAGACGTGGTAGGGGGGAAATGATAGAAGTATTAGGGAAACCATTCTTGAGTTATTTACGCCAAAGCCGTTATTTCACACTAAAAAAATCCACCCTCCAAGATTCTGAGGTCGCAAACTTAGTGTTACACTCACAGCGCCATACATAACAATTATCACAAAATAAAAAACTTGTCTGGTAACCACTTGAATAATTTTAACCAATTTTAAACCAATTAGAGAGGTTAGGGAACGTTTTTACGGCCATGCCTCTATTGCGTATGTACAACCGTCCAAAATGGATTAATGACGGTCAATAAAAAAGAGAGCTTTAATTTTTTGAAAAGAGTAGCCAGACACTCCTCCCCGGTTCCAGATCCCATTTAACACAAGATCAATAGCCAAATCCCGTCTTGAATGACCAATAGATGTTAAAGAGACGTTAAGCCAAATTAAAATAATAATAATAAGGGAGTGAAGGCTGAACTAGATTCAAACAAGAACAATGAACTTGTATGGTAGAACACATAATTGAACTTGAACTGTGAAAATGAACTGTTAAAGTGAACGGTTCTTGCCTATGTTGATTACATAATTTAACTTCTCACATACAGAAACAAGTCCCGGATATTTTGTATTTCTTGTAAGAGTTTGAAATTGGAGTAAAACATAAATTCCATTTCCTCAAGAATGCAATGCATACTGAAGTTCTATTTCAATCTGACGTGACGGTTCGGTCATGTTATTTACTGCATAATGGTTATGCTCATTCGGATGTTCATTAAAGTGTGAACGTTTCTGGGAGTAAAAATTAATATAAATGAGCTCAATGGGGAGTCCGAAACATTGCTAAGACATCATCAGCATGCTGCACAACACTGGGATTAGGGTGGGGGAAGATGAGTGTGAACAGGGTGGGTTCTATCATAATGTATGAGATGTAACTTTTGAAAAGCATGCCGGAAGTAGGTATAACATGTGAGTAGTAGGTATAACATGTGAGTATTGATCAGCACTTTCAAATTAGGTAGCTATCCAAACAGAAGGAAACTGAAAAACTATGTACCTACATCCCCTCAAAAAGTGTATTTCTTAAATTGTCAGTACTAATTTCGGTTCTTGATCATCAGTAGTTTGAGATGAAGTGCAGACTTTGCTATTGAAAGCTTACCAAATTTAAATCTTACAGTTACAGTTCATAATTTTTTTAGTTTAAATTTCAGGAATGAATTATCATTATCTTTTCACTTTATTTTTAAATAATTTAAATGTTAAAATTTTAAACATAATTATATTTTAGGTATATTATATTTTAGATAAATGATTAATTTTAAATAATTGATTATTAATAATTAACTTTAAAGAAGATCGCCCAATTGTGATCGTAGTTTTAACATTTAACAATGTAGGATAATTAGGTGTCAGCCCCTATCTTAAACTGTTTGTTAAATTATTAATTTTATGCATGTAAGGTCGGCTTATAATAACTCGAGTCCGCGAAAATAATCAGACGATCATCATTATCGATGAGTAAACCTTAGTATTTTCTGCGTAGGATCATGTCTTGTCTTCTAAATGTCTTCGGTCTCTTTTGCTATCGATTAGAAGAGTTTCAACATTACGTCATGTCTTACAAAGGACGGTCGGGCGTATTTTGGTATGATGGTAAATTTCAGTCTACTCCTTCGTTGTATGAAGATAACTTTTCCCAATATTTACATTTTTGAGCTGAAAGTTTAACTTTAAAAAAATACTACTGTTATTTATTCACTTACTTTATTATTATTATTATTTTTTTTTTTTCGTCTTCTTCGTAGACATTTTCAAGGAAACTGACTGTTTGGTGTTGTTGTTATAGTTGGGTGTCCGTTGGTAACTCAGGACCACGTGATCAATCAGCCGATTTCTCTCATACACAAAGATTGGAACAGTGTCGACGATCGCGTTGATGCATTTACCTTTACTCATTGACGAGTGGATGTAGATTTGTTCATAGAGTAGAATAGTAAGTGAATCCTCATCATAAATAACGGTAGTATGTTTTTAAAGTTACCAATAGGATGTCTAATATAAATTTGTTAAATAATAATGAAAGTTTAAGTTTAATCATTTTCTTCTCCACTTTTCTCTTAGTATCCACTGGGAAGATTAACTCAAAGGTTACCCGGTAGCTAAGACAAGGTTAAACAAGTGACAAATAGTCTTTAATTTTGAACTCTAAATCTTATCCCTCGCTAGGATTTGCTTCACATATATAAAATGTGTTTTCTTTTGCCTTAATCTTTTTATCTATTCTTCTTTTACTTTTTCCTACAATATGGTCTAATGCATTTTTCTTTTTGGCTTTTCTTTGTAAAATTTTCTTTAAAAAGCTTTCTAGTTTCCAGTCGAATGAAAATTTTGCTGTCTAATGTAGAAACTACTTAATCTTACTTCTTTCTGTTTTACTGTGTGTGTTCTGTGTAATAGTTATGAGTTGGGGAAAAGGGGGTGTTTTGGTCAAATTGCTTCTAATGCTTGTTTTTATTGCTCTTGTATTTCTAATAAATGGATTGGTTATTTATTTTTTATTTTTTAAATGGAACATTTAGGAATATAAGATAGTATGACCACAAATATCCAGTTTCTAGTAAATGGCATTAGTTACTTTTTTAATTTGAACATTTAGAAATAAAAGGAGAACTGAATAATTGTTCCATTTAAAAAAAAAAGTATGACCATAAATATGCAGTTTCTAATAAATGTTTTTTGTTATTTTTTTTTTAAATGGAACATTTAGGAATATAAGATAGTATAACAAACATACCAATCCATTTATGACTTGCTAACATTCCATTAAGATAAGTAAATCATACTTCAAGATGTAAGAAGTTACGTGCGTGTGACATCCTCACGGGCCAAGTTCACCAGAGCTGATGGTCTAAAATATCACAGGAAGCAACTCTGTAATATCATTATGTTTGTAACTCATTTTCTTGTGTTACTACCGTTCTAGGGGCCTATGTTGATTATCATCTCCAAGAAAATATGTATAATTACAATTCAAAACTATAGCAGTACAACTTATCTAGAGCTACTGTAACATACATCTGGCCTCGGACATGATGATACCATTATTGAAAGATTAAGCGCTGGCCTGGTAAACAGGGGGGCGTGGATTCAATCCCCAACAGAGGTAGGATTTTTTTCCTCATTAATTTGAGTATTTGACCACATAAATATGGACCTCAAAGGGATAGTAGAAAATGTCTCAGATATGAACATTACCTAGTGGTAACCTTCAAGAGTTTTTTTTTTTTTTTTTTTTTTTTGAAAGATTCATAAAATAATATTCTTGGTGTGTAATTACAACAAGTATTGCAAATTTGGTTCTTTCAATGAGAACTCCTATACACATAAAGTTATTGTTTTAAGATTTAAAAAAATAAGCGCAATGGAGAAAAAAATCTTTTAAAAGCTTCCCAGTTTACAGTCGAATGAAAGTGCCCGTTCAAATACTAATATTATGCGAAGGTCTGTTGTAAAACGAACACACCGCGACCACACGAAATAGGACAGTACCATAATAATTTTTTGGTATGTGCGGGATTCGGACCCAAAACCATCATGGTTCAGTTGTGGTGCAAAACAATATAATTTACTTCTGGTCTCAGGTGCATTGTGTATATTATGGTGTGTAATGCTAACTAGACTGAATTAATAGCGCATAATAAAATGAATCAATAGAATACTATACAGGGTGTGCAACCAGAGAACGGATTTGCAATCCACAAAACTGAGACTCAGATTTTCATTGGAATATTTTTTCCAGAAGTTCTCAAAATATTGATCACTTTGATATCTTAAATAAACTCCCTTTTGTAATTTGTAAAAATAAACTATTTTGAGATACCTATACATATTTGAGATATGTATGTATAGGGCAGGAGATATTTGTAAAGGGATGTTGAACTTTTGTATAACTTTTCACGAAGGAGCAAATATTAGATAATAGTTTTTGTTTTTATGTCTGTGATGAATTTATAAGGTTTTTTTCTTTGAAGGATTATTATTTTAAATATTTTTAATTTTCGTCTTGAGACTTTTTCAAAAATTAGATATGAAATGAAATAATAAAAACAAAAATTATTCTCTAATATTTGCATTTAGTGCTATCTACATACAATCTTATATTTAAATTTTTTCACGAAAGAGGACCATCTCGAAGTAAAGCAAGTCGCTTGTTTTCAAATTTTTACCAATGTTCGAAAGGCATTAAAATTGGAGTCATATTTAGCCAAAATTAAGACTTTAATCTCGTACGGACACAGAGTTAAGATTGCAAAAGATTTTAAAAATGCTCAACCTTATCTTGCTATTCCAAGCCCCAATTTTAAGTGTCGAGCTCAAATGATTATCAAAATACTTGTATTTTATTTTACTTTTAAAAAAAATGTTTATAAAAGAAGTATTTCTATTTAAGATTTCACAGTTGTCCCCCTGGGCACCTCTTTGCAAGCAGTGGCGGATTTAAACTTTCGCCGCCCCTAGGGAATTTAGAACTTGTCGCCTCTATTTTGACGAGAAATGCAATTTTGATAATTTCATTCGTTAGTGCTTACTCAGTAAGTTTGTCGATTGTTTTAAGACAAGAGAAATGCAAACNGGGGGGGGGGGGGGGGGGGGGGGGAAGAGCCCCTAAATAATTCCCAATCCTGAGGCTAAATAGGTACAATTACGTAAATAAAAAAATCGTCAGAAATTCTGTCATCCGTCAAGGCACTTTTTTTCGTCATCACGCTTATAAAATCGCTTATCAATCTTATGAAAGGTATTTGTGGTAAGTTCTACAAATTAGGTATGGTACCTCGATAAATAATCATTGCATTAAAAAGTACTGTCCAGGACTCGAATCTCCGGTCTCTAGGTTACGAGTCCCCCCTCTAAATTTTCTATTAGGTATATAGTGCGATTGTGCCCCCCAAAACAAGAGGGCTTCGCACATGACTTAAATAAGGCATGTGGTCTAAACTAATTTTTTATTCTACGAACCTAATGAATGGCCATACTAAATTTAATCAAAATCGGACTTGGTGATTGATTTAGTTCAAATCGGACAAGGAACCCATAGACATATAGACGTAGTAAATTGTAATCTACGGGATTAGTTCTCCCACATTTGAAAGAGCTGGTAAATAAAAACGAAATGAGATATTTGAAAAATTATTGTGTATTCTGTAACCTTGTGTATTCCAGTTTTTTTGTAAATTTTGTCGTCCAACTGACGGCCTCAGCGAGTGATGCACATTTAAAGTCTTTCGCGGAAGTTTTCCATGACTCTCGTCAGCATACCAGCATCAATTTTGATAATTTCTTCCAGAATTGCCTCCTTTAAGTCTTCAATGGTCTCAGGCTTTATGTTGGAAGACCTCAGCCTTGAGGTAACCCCACAAGAAGAAGACAGAGGAACTCAAAGCCGTCGAGCGAGGGGCCCACGAAATGTCATTCCGTAAGGAGATCACGTGACCGGAGAACATAGGCCGTAGCCCCATACAGGCTAAAGCTGATGATGTGGTCCTTAAGTTGTGAAACCAACTCAAAATTGTTTTTCAATCAGGAACTGGATCTGTGGAGTGCAAACTATACCTTGTGCGGAACGCCCTCTGAGTGGCTGTAATGGATTCACTGTAAAAAAAAAGAACAGCTTGTCAACGAACGTACGTTGCTCGCGCGACGAAACCATTGCGACAACTAAAATCTAGATTTCATTTCTTGTTGAATATCACAAAACCCTCGCTCCAACCACTATTACTGCTCTTCTCACGATTTTTTGAAAAATGGGAGAATTAATTGCTGCACCCCGTATATACCTAGTTGTTGTGTGAACTAGAGTATACCTCAATCAGTTAAAAATTTTCACCACGAGATCCCTGTTGGGTCAACCTAACTAATTCTATGAATTTAATAAAATAAATGTCCATACTGAATTTCATGAAAATTGGATTAGGCGTTCAAGAGTTATCGTGGTACAAACAGGCAATCAGGTAAAAGACAAACAGAAGAAATATCGTGAAACTACCCTTCACTTTGATCAGTCAATAAAACCATCAAAATCTGATAAGGCGTTCTAGAGTCACCGTGGAACGGACGGACAAATGGCCGTGTTATGAACAAGCTTTCGGTAAATATTAGGCTAGTGGTCTTTAATAGCAGGTTCCTCAAGGTAGAAAGGTTCCGTTTGGGATGAATTATAAATGTCCATCATGGTCTCCTCTACAGGACCCAGCCTCCACTAGTGTAAAGAAGATATTGAGAAGGAGTCTAAAGATTAGAAAATATTACCATTATGTATGTGAAACTCCAAGATAATGATATTATTGAGAAATGAAAAATAAATGAAAAATGTGAACATGTAGGTATGATAAATTTAATAGCGTTGATGATAATGATTGTGTGTGTATTTGATGGAAAATTGGCGACGATAAGGGTTTCGTATGATAATGGAAGATGGAAGAGTGCACGGATCGATGCAATGAAAACTCATGGTATAGCACATTGCAAAACAAAATATTAAATTGTAAAGAGAAAGCATTGGAAAAACAGAAACTAAATTTTTAAGGAAACTCTTACAACGAGAACTAGCATGTTACGCTGAACACATTTTAAGGTTATCCCACTTAATGAGCACAACAATTTGTTTTGCAGCACATAGAACGAATCAGTTGGATTCGATCTCATTTGATCCTGCAGGTACATTGGAGCATGCGATATTACACAACAAAATGTTGGATTCAGTGGGACTGCAGGCTGAGGTTCTGGTTGGACTTTTTTTCATTATTTGGAGAACTAAGAAAAGAATGGATATCGTCAATGAAATAATGAATGCGGATGAAAAATCCAAATGGAATACTGAACAGCGAAAGGAAAAATGTGATTCAAAACTTGGTCTAGGCAACTATCGGTTACAAGGAAGCAAATAACAAATTCAATGACCAAAAAGTCATTTTTGATATCTTAGGCCGGCCATACACGCACCGATAAATCTGTGCAGACTTGTCTGTACAGACTTATCGGTGAGTGTATGACAAAATTTAAGGCCGGCCTTAAATTTTGTCGCGACAACATATAAACTCAATTGCGAAGAAGGGTCTGGTGGCTGTTTTGTTCTTAATTTAGTTTAAAGTGTACAAAATTATTATAGCCCGGCATTCCAGAATTACGAGTTCGAACCGAGATCGGGCAAAATAGTAATGTAAGAATGGTAGCGAAGCACGGGTGTAACACTTAGTACTCACTATGAAAAAAATGGCTAATGACAGACAGGCAAGCAAATTTGTTTCATTCTAGTGGAATATTCCAAGGACATCAAATATTTTTCAAACTCAGCATCAAGAGAATTTTTTTCTAGAAAACTGTTATGTGATGAATGAAAGAAAAATATTATAAATTAACACGCTTTATGAAGTAAAAGAGAGCACAGAAAGCAAGCATACCATCCCTATAAAGTAATTCCTTATTTATTTCTTACGTCGGGAGTGAGTAAGGTATGACTGAAAATGAAATGAACATTAAGCAGATTACATCAGCTCGATGTAGACACGAAGATTAAAATTGTAGAAAACTTAATCGTCCTGTAACTCATTCTCTTTGTATTTTAGATACTGGGTAGAGAGTGATTGCACCTACTTTTAGAATATGTTCTTTCAAGTGAAATGTTCCTACACAGAATCAGTTCAAAATAGATATAAGTTCACGTACTGTGTAGAGAGTGATTGCACGAACTTTGGGAACATGTTCTTTCAAGTGAAATGTTCCTACACAGAATCAGTTCAAAATAGATATAAGTTCACGTACTGTGTAGAGAGTGATTGCACGAACTTTGGGAACATGTTCTTTNACCTACTTGGAAGAGAGTGATTGCACCAACTTTGGGAACTTGTTATTTCAAGTGAACTGTTCCAACAGAGAATTATTTCACGATAGATATAAGTTGACCTACTTGGAAGAGAGTGATTGCACCAACTTTGGGAACTTGTTATTTCAAGTGAACTGTTCCAACAGAGAATTAGTTCACGATAGATATAAGTTGACCTACTTGGAAGAGAGTGATTGTACCAACTTTGGGAACTTGTTATTTCAAGTGAACTGTTCCAACAGAGAATTAGTTCACGATAGATATAAGTTCACCTACTTGGAAGAGAGTGATTGCACCAACATTGGGAACATGTTCCTTCAAGTGAAATGTTCCCACAAAGAATCAGTTCACAATAGATATAAGTTCGCCTACTGGGAAAAGAGTGGTTGTATGAACTTTGGGAACATGTTATTTCAAGTGAACTGTTCCCACAGAGAATTAGTTCCCATTCGATAGAAGTTCACGTACTGTGTAGAGAGTGATTGAACGAACTTTGGGACCATGTTTTTTCAAATGAAATGTTCCCACAAAGAATCAGTTCACAATCGATATAAGTTCACGTACTGCGTAGAGAGTGATTGCAGGAACTTTGCAACCATGTTTTTTCAAGTGAAATGTTCTCTAGTGATTACAGGAACTTTGTGACCATGTTTTTTCAAGTGAAATGTTCCCATAGAGAATCAGTTCACAATCGATATAAGTTCACGTACTGGATAGAGAGTGATGGCACGAACTTTGGGACCATGTTCTTTCTAGTGAACTGTTCCCACAGTTCACGATAAGTTACTGGGAAGAGAGGGATTTTACATCTTTCACAGCATTCCGTTGAATAGAGCAAAGAAGGTCGCTCTTTAATTTCATATATGTAGTTCTCCATTCATTTTAACAAGCTTTTGTTATCGCGGATGTACAATAACGAGGCTTTAATTTTTTTATCAATGACATTCAGACAGACAATATCTTTCCCAAGTCTATAGGTTTGTTATACCTACTTTATATCCATTTGACGTCAAGAGTAAAATGAACAGGATTCGCAAGGACATGTTGTGTTGTTTTAAAAAGCTCGTTGCTCCTTTTCATTCACAATATGTATGTCATCAATTACCTATATGGTTTGCAAATGTGCCAGTATATAGAAAGACAATATTTCTTTTTCTCGTACAAAAAGTCCGAGACCACCTGAATATCTTTTGAACGGCTTTATGTGGAGTTTTGAAATTATGTATGGCATTATACCCCAAATTAACCCACCTGATGGTGTGACCAATTTTTCAGGAGCGGGCCCCATGTGGTACCCAGGGGGTTTAACTTTTGTTTTTTAAATACGAACCNCCAATTTTTCAGGGGCGGGTCCCATGTGTCCCCCAGGGGGCCCAACTTTTTTTTTAAATTCGAACCCCCATTTTGTGATACATTTTCAGAAAGACAATAGAATTAGAAGTACTTTGCAAAAAAAAATTGACACGTCTAGTATGTTTGGTTTCAAAATGGCGGCCTTTTGAAATTTTCAAGATATGACTTCCAAGAGTGTCTAAAACTAGGTAAATTTTTTGCAATGGGATATTGAATGTTTGGTTAGCACCCCAATGTTGAGGAACCTACTTTTTAGACATAATTCGCTTGTTTTAGGCACTCTTGGAAGTCATATCTTGGAAATTTCAAATAGCTGCAATTTGGAAACCAAACACGTGTAAATTTTTCCAATTTGGAAACCAAACACGCTTAGACGTGTAAATTTTTCCAGGAGTGTATAAAAATAGGCGAATTATTTTTAAAAGTGGGCGAAGTGTCTAAATACTAGGCGAATTATGTCTAAAAAGCAGGTTCCCCAACATTGGGGTGCTATGCAATCATTCAATATCCCATTGCAAAAAATTCGCCTAGTTTTAGACACTCTTGGAAGTCATAACTTGGAAAATTCAAATNTCCATTGTCCTTGAAAAACACAAATAGCAATATATATAAGAATCGTAGCGGAGCACGAAGCAGGTAGTCGTTTATAATCTAAGTATAGAGAAAGACGTTTTTATCTTTATTTCTATTTGTTGGAGCTTTCATTGCAGACAGGTAAACGTGAATAACGTATGTGATACTGAAATTTTAATTTACACAATATACGTTGAAAGTTCGAGGGGAATTTAAATGATAAAGATTAGGTATGTAATTTAAGAGTTCGCAGAGTTGCGTCGTGTGTATAAAGCTCATAGCCTTCATGATATACACGATATAGAATTTAAAGATTTAGTTATATACTAGCTGTTTCGCCCCTGCTTCGCTACGATTCTTATATTGCTATTTTTTAGGGACATTGGAATCTCACTTCACCCCCCGTGTCTCGAGAATGGCTGAAAATATAAGAAAACGCAAAAATACGTATCCCTTAGATTTTAGAGGGATTAATTTTAGACTAAAAAATGTTCGTCCTCGGCCAGCCGTTAAAGCTGGGCACCGACTGGCTTCAAAATCTTAAATGAGAAGGTATATCAAGTGACACCTTCTTTTAGGCCTCGTTAATACGAGTTCATTACAGAAAACCAGAGCTCTCTAGGATCTACCGTTCACGAATTACAGGGTGAATATGTGAAATGGACCCCTTATCATAGGAGATTTCAATTGTCCAGAATCCTGGAATCACTTAAATGTAAAAAAAAAAGTTTCTTTGTGGTAAGGTCCAATGGCTTCTTCATATTTTTTGTGGATATCACAGAATTACCAAGAGNAACCGGAGCTCTCTAGGATCTACCGTTCACGAATTACAGGGTGAACATGTGACATGGACCCCTTATCATAGGAGATTTGAATTGTCCAGAATCCTGGAATCACTTAAATGTAAAAAAAAAAGTTTCTTTGTGGTAAGGTCCAATGGCTTCTTCATATTTTTTGTGGATATCACAGAATTACCAAGAGGCAAACAAATCTTCATACTTTGACAATGCTGCCACTCGTTACTCACATTCGAGTAGCTACTCTATGACGATAATTTTCCGACTAGGAATCGACTCTTAAATCTAGTGCATAGTGGCGCAGACTTCTGTTTATATTGCTAACGAACCCTGAAACGAAAATCAGCCTAAAAAAAAAATTATAAACAAAAGTGTTAAGTTTATGGGCCTTTTTTTATTTGGTTTAACGTCTCTTTAACATCTATTGGTCATTCGAGACGGGGGACGGGGGTTTTATCCTCCGTTCGCTCCGAAACTTGCGAACCAGCTACCCACATTGACCTCACCCAGCCTGGATTGGACTGGAATGGAAATTTAGCCAGCATCACGAGGGTGCGAACCCACGTGGACACCCACAAGGTGCAACCTCGCTGGATGTTACTTAACTTCAGTATTCCAAAGGGAACTGGTGTATTCAACGTGTCATAGACGCTGGCTAAATTTTTCCCATAAAACCGGTCTAAAATCATAACCGTTGGTGGATTGTTTTTTCATTCGATTTCCTGATGAAAAATACATGGGAAACATCTGTCAGTCGAATTTCACTACCTACTGGAAAATTTCGAGGCCATAAAAAGAAAATTCCATGTTAACCCTAGCATTGCCAGGGGGGGGGGGTACAAAGCACCCGCGTTTTAACAAAAAGCTTGCAGTAATCAAAATATGATATTTATTTTAATGAGACCTTTAATAATTGTCACAAACAATATTTTCTATCATAGTAATGTATATAAAAATATGTATGTTCTAAGCCTAAAAATATGTATGTTCTATCATCCCTCAGACACTCTCTAAGGGATGATATTAAAGCCAAACTTTGGGCGCGGGTACTTTATACAATGCATGGTACCAATAGATTGATTGTCTACAGCTACAATTAAAAGCTACCATAAATTGTCTAAAGTATCTAAATTGTCTAATTATGTATCACCTGCAAGAAATAAGTGTGTGTAAACACTGTCAAAAGACATTTGTCTGTGTGGGATGTCAGGAAGGACAAAGTTCTGGTTCAGAATAGATTTCCTAGGGTCAGCCTTTTTTTTTTTGCTTTCATTTACATTATTTTATTCCTCGTATTTAATTTTATTTTTATGTAAGATAATAATTGATTTAGGTAGTTTATATTTTTTAGTTTTTAATAATAGCGACTTATTGTAATATCATTTTAGCCTCTATTTTGTTTGCGGGTACTTTGTACCCCCCCCCCCCCTTGGCAATTCACGTAACTGAATAGAGCTTGGCAATTTGAGGGTTAATTCCTATGGTAGAATGAAAAAGTTAGCACACTTTATACGTTCATTTCTTTCTTCTGTATACCATATACCAATTTTCATCTAAATCGGTCAACGAAGTGCTCTTCACAGCATACAGCGGAGGAACCCGTTTTTTTATTCGATTTTTGTATTCCACATAGACTGAAATGTAAAACATTGGTCTATGAGGATTGTGATGTTACTGAGTGATTTTAAAACCCCGCACAAAAAATGGGAAATGGGCTTTCGATCAAAATCGTTGAAATTTTCGTTTTTAGTTTGTAAAACAAAAGCGTCAATTGGCTGAAACTGAAATAATGGGCATTTTTTTGCGTTATGCAGGGTGAAAATTTGGAAATAGTGTCTATTAGCACATAGATATTTGTGGTTAAATCTCCTAAAAAAAAAAAATCTGAGACTGAAAGTACATTTCCCATCCTGTTGTGTACGAAAAAAGAAAGGGATATGTTTTTCTAGTATTTTTCAAAGGTTCGGCACATTCGGAGATCAGTTATAGATTGTACAAATAGGAAATGCGCTGTAGTTGTGCAAAATAGTTTTTCATTTTTGAATAATTAGCTGTGTATACTGCTCTGATGAACCATCAGGATCGCTCAGAGCTTTCCCGGGCCCGGGGACAAAAGCCTGCTTCGGGCCCCCACATTTTTTTGCGACTGCCCATCTTCCACCTGTTCGGCAGCATTTCGTAAAGTGTCGGGACTAATGTGCGGAGGTCTTAAAAAAGAATCAAGAGAAAGTTGTCCCTCTTTTATTTCTCGTTGTTCTTTATCTTTTCTCTTCTGGGCCGATTTCTACGATTTTTCTACGATTTTCTGATTTTTGTATGGCAATTCAAGTTTTTGCACAATTTTGTCCCATTTGAATTTTTGTACAAAAGCGGTTAGTGACGATTTAATTTAATAGAATTTAACACCAAATTTGTAGGACGTGTTGGGAGTAGTACTGGGGTAGGTTTCAAAAAAAAATGCGTGTTGAAGACTGCGCAAGGTTAGGCTGGGTACCAGACCCAGCCTAAACTCAGCAGTCAAGTTTTACATAGGTTAACAAACGTGTAGGTAATATGTAATCTATGTGTATGCTCTGATCGCGTTTAAACGGTTGATATGATGTAAGAGTCTAATTTATTATCATATTTCTTTCATCTTCTCGAAACGAAGTTCGTATACTCAGCTAGTAACAAATAATTTAGAGTTTCTAAATTGTGGAATTAATAATATTTTATTACTGAAAATTGAAATAATAATTTTCAATATGAAACAATGACCAGCAAGGAGGCTGTACCAAAAAACCAAACTGGTAGCTAGGCTAGCCAATAAACACCACATTACTCCTTCCATTACACATGTGCCCCCCTCATCTGATCCACATGTCAAGGCCCACCCGGGCTGTAGTCACTGTAGTGCCATTTGGTAAGGTAATGGAAATAAGCAGAAGTAATTTTTTTTACCCTCCATTCTCTGGAAACTTGCAAACCAGCTACCCACATTGACCTCACCCAGCCTGGGTTGGGCCGGAAAAGTGAGCCAACGATACGTGGTGTTCCCAAGCGGCAACCCATCCAAGTACTGACCACGCCCGATGCTGCTTAACTCCAGTGATCTGACGGGAACTGGTATATTCAACGTGGTATGATTTACGAATTTTTATTGAATAGAAAAAACTGAATTCTGATATTAGAAGCCCAGATCGAATGTCCAAAATATATTAATAAATATTATGTTACAAATCGATCTGGCCCTAAGAACCACAACAGTTACCATGCCAGGAAAGAATTGGTACTGAACAAAAGGTTGTGGCATGGTAGAATCAAGGAAGATGACGCCGAATGCAAATACAATTGGAAAAGATGAAGTTAAAGAAAAAGACTCAAGATTGTAGCTTAACATCTTCAACGGGCGAGTCCACCTGAGCTGATGGTGTAGGTAAAATAAAACAGAAAGCAACTCTACAATATTATTATGTTACTGATGTAATTGTATTGTACTGATTGATATGGTTCTGAGGGCCCATGTCAATTATTAGCCTCCAAGAAAAGATGTATAACAATTCGAAATTTCAGCAGTAAACTAAAATGATTTAGTGCTTCATCCGTCCCATCTGGCCACCATCGGAAAGGATGATGCTACTATTGCTTGATTGACTGGGCCAATATAATATCCATTTTAAGTGAGTGAGGTCTGTAGTTCAATATTGTTGTAGACTTAGGGTTCGAGAATTAAGTAGTCGTTGATGAAAAACGCGTTAACTAACTCAAAAACTCCAAAAGAAACTCTCAAAATACTTTATTAAAGAAAAAGATTAACAAAAAATCGTACACTGTTTATACCTACTTAAAAAATACCGTACACTAAACACGCGAGAAAACTACGTAATTCACACACCGGAAGTTCACAATTAACTCACTGATAATCACTTAAACTTAACTCAGTTCATTCACTTTTAAAACTGACTCACTTAACTGAACACAAGAATCATTTATTATATACTGACTCAAGTTTCTAAAATGTTTCTGCATATATCCAGAGAACTACAATGTTATCTTATCTTCTAGAAGGAGGGAGCAAATTCGCAGTTCACATTCACAGTTCACTATCCTCTCCCTAGTTCTGTTCGTCCCGAAAAGTAATCCACATAACCTGGGGAAACTCAGGTTCAAAATAAGATGCTATAGTCTGTCAAGATGTACAACTTTAAATTTGCCTCTAGAAACTTTCTTATGATATTTGGTTTAAAGGTGCCATATGGGGTCTAACTGTGCCTCGAAACTTAGGTGCAATCGAACATACAAGAAGTTTATGGCTATTTTTAGCGTTTTTTAAGCATGCTGAGACCCTGCTCATGTGACTGACGGTGACAAGTTGTGAAGTACAATTAGACCCCAAAGGGGACCTGCATAATAAATTTTATAAAATTCCGTGAACGCTAATTGGCAAGAGTGTCCTTCATAGCGGTGTTACTTGTATAGGTTACGAAGGGAGGCTTGGCGGACTAGAGGATTCTAAGCACCTTGATATATTGGCAGAGTATATTCCTTAGCAGCCGCCACTGTACACTTTACATATTACTAACTAGTTTTTACTTACATGACAATACGACATTACAAAGTGTACCAGCCTCATTTAATATTAGGGAACAAATTTCTTGTCATTTTGAGAACAAACTTGTCGAAGTTACTTTCAAATCGTCACAATGAGTCTTCCGCGCTGTACTTTATCTTATTTTCTAATTTTCGCTATAGCATATTCTTTAGTAGTTAATTTTGTTGATGGTAACTATTTTCCCTTCATTCAAAAGTGGCCAGTTAGCCCGTAAGCAGAACCACATTCTGCACAGAACATAAAATTTGTCTTTTAGAAGCTAAGAGTAATTAGATTATTGCATGTCCATTTCTGGGTTAATTTTTTTAGGCTCAAATTTCAGTGAAAATAAAAAATAAAGTTATATAATTTTTATAATGCGTTCCGAAATCCAAATTGGGTAATTGTGCCATTTATTGGACCCTGTTGAAAAATGCTCAAAATTTTGGACCCTCTATTTTATTATCCTCATATCTCTCGAACGAGCAAAGATTTTAAAAAATGCGGCGTATTAGATGAAAGGGACACATGTTATTTACAACTGCGGTTATCAGTCGCTCGTGTAAAGTGCAAGAATTAAAATAAAAAAATCGATAAAAAAAAATTTCTAGTTTTTGTGCAAAAAAATAGTGATTTTTGTTAAGTAGGTCGATGTGCGTCTTAAGGTATGTACTTCTTATTTCTAAAAGTATTTTTTACTACATTTTGTGTTTGCAGGATAGAAAACAATATTTTCCATACGTAGAAATTAATTTAACCCCAATAGCTTCAATAATGATCCTTAAAAAGACCTGGTCCAATATTTGGTACATAAAAATGGGTATGTACCAAAAATTGGACCGTGGGTTCAAAATTTGGAACATGATATATTTTTTGTGCCCCTTTTCTTGGACCCATGATTTTTCCACTTAGTTTATGAGTGAGTCGCGTTTATTTATTAATATATTGATCTTTTATCACATGATTCAAGGTAGGTAGGTACCTATAATACCTAAGTGAATTTCTATCCAGGTTAAAACAAAAGTGGTATGTATGTACGTTAAAAACATACCTAGATACATACCTATTGTTGTGTATTGTGCACCTACGCCGGTATCCACGTGCTATAAAATATGTATGCACGTGTGTCAATGAACGCCGGTTTAAGGGCTTCAGGGTTGAAAGAAAATATTGATATGTTTTTACAAAAGTTTACTTTTTGATGATTATTAGGTAGGTCCCTATAAAACAATAGGCAACAATAGTTTATCCATCCCTCATTATTCCTTAGAAAATCCCGCAGAGAAATATTGAAATATTTCTCCATAGTGCGGAATTGGGATGTAAAAACTGTTCCAGAACTTAAATTTGTCAGAATCGAGTGCAGAGATCCTGTTTTACATGGTGATCGAGCTGTTACCCCTGATCGAGAAAGTCAAACTGTCGCGCGAGACAAATACTTTCGAGTAAAATCAATTACTCGAACGCCTCCAGGCTTAAGGCGGTATAAAATATCTCCAATTGAAAATGTATTAATTGATCCTCATACCCCAAAGAGGAAAAATACTAGAAAAATAGAGAGAAAACCATTTGTACTTGGTAGTGCAAAATGGATGAGTGGTGAAGAAAGGAAATTGAAAGAAAAAAAAGAACAAGAGGACAAAAAGACGAAGAGACAAGAAGAACGAAAAGAAAAGAAGAAACAGGAAGATTTGAAGAAAAAAATGAACTTGAAATGAAGAAAACCAGATCGAAAGAAGACAACGCCAACGGTTGAAATCAAACAGGATATTGACGACCCTGATGTTGTTGAAATCTATCAAACCGATCAAGATATTGAGCGCCAAAGTTTGTTGTCACTAGAAAAACCGGAAACTGGAAAAGAGGCTGAAAAGAAGGACAATGAATGTCGCCCCCACCATTCATTCATACACCCACCAACAGGAAGCAACCTTGAGCGATCTAAGTTGCTACTTTTAAGTTTGTATTTTGAGTGTGGCAAACACATACAAACAATTAATGAAGGTGTTACTTGCTGGTTTTGCAAAAAACATTTTCATCGGCCGCAATGTTTGGACGGGTCAGATTTTTCCCAAGATGGCGACTCTGACGGATCCGAAGGTTTGAATACGATTATGTATACAAGGTGTTTTTCCACGGAAAGAACCTCATCTGACTCTGACTTCTAATTGTACGTACTTAGATACCTATATGCAAACAATGTACAAATTGAAATATACCTTGGTCGTGCTAGGGACCAGTTCGCATTTCTTTGTTATGCACCTAGTATGATTTTTTCCCTTAAGGGTTCATGTTTATTTTTCCTTTTTTGGTTTTACCATTTTTTTCCCCCCCTTAAAAGATTCATGTTTCTTTTTTCCTTTTTTTGTTTCAACATTTTTTTCCCTTAAAGGTTCATGTTTATTTTTACTTTTTTTTGTCGTAACATTTTCCTGTTAATTTGTTGTTCAAAATACAGATTTTTAAATTCCTTTTGATTTAAATNCTTATTTAGAAAATTCAATATTTTACTCAAAGATATTACTTTTTGTACTTCGGAACAACTCTGTATCAAATTTCAGCTTTCTCGCTCATCCCGAAATGATACTTCTCAATTCCGATTTTTTTAAAGTGAAAACCGTCCAAAAATCGGCTAAAAACCGGAAATTTTCAAATTTTATATTTTTATGGGGTCCTTATATACTATTTTGGGGGGGTCTACTCTCGGTAATTTTTCGTTATCTCTTTTAGTTTGCCCAGAAAAAAATTGCAAACCCGCTAAATAGCGTCATTTTTGGCGGTAACTTGCTCTCACTTGAACTTAGCCATCGTGGAGCTACGTGGATTATCATTCAGTCAGTCAGTCAGTACGTCAGTCAGTATACCAACTGGGCTTTGCGTTTTATAGATAAATTTACGATAATTGTGTACCCGTTTGACCCGTTTTTCCGTTCAAATTATATTTTTCTATTTGAAGGAATTATTAAAGTTTTAAATGATTTTCTGAAGTATAATGTCGAAATTTACAAAATGGCCGCCATTTTGTAAACGAACCAAAAACGACATATGCTGAATGGAATCATTTGTATTGAAAATGACGTGTTCGACGTAAGATAACATTTTTCAGGTTCACCCTGTACCCTGTATAAATAGAATATGTCATTTCCTCTTGCTTTTGGTGACGCTCAGGGCCGCTTCTACAAAAATAGCCAACACCGAGTTCGCGAGTCAACCAGGGGTTCGCACAAAATTTGGCTTTTAGCAAGTTTTACTTCCTCAAAACCTCGTCCAAGTCGATGCTCAGAGCGCTAGTGTGTCAACACTTCGTTTTTTCAGAGAGGCGCAAATTTTTTGAATATTTTTGAAAAAATCAAAAATGCGGCTATAATTCTAGATACGAACTAGTACAATAAAAGTGAATTAAAATAATGTAACAAGAGATAAAAATAAATTACTTCTGTACAATTTTTTGCTCTTTTTCGTGAGGATATTTTCTAAATTTCTCATGTAATTTATTTTTCACGGATTTTAGACTAAGTTAAAAAATTAGGTTAAAAATGGAGGAAAAAAATAGACGAAATAAAAAGATATCATAATATATCCAAAATTTCCAAATCTAAGGGGTGAGTGGAGTGCGTGGGGCCATGGTGCAGGTCGCTTTTTTCAAAATTTCCCCTATATCTCGATAACGGTTGCTTGTAGGGTACAAAGTACTCTCGCTAAACTTGGAGCCATCTAAATTTCTTACAAGTTTACTTCAATTCATTTTTTTCCACCCCTCATAGTTTTCGAGATATCTTCCCATCCCCCACCGCATATTTTTAGGAAAATGAAAATTTACCCCATTTTCTTTTTGTTCTGTAGCACACAAATACTTCGTTTCGCAGCAATCACTCGGGAAAAGAAGTTATAAAGGATCAAATTTCGTTTTTAAAAAATATTCCTTTTTACATTTTATTATTAGCCCTTCAAAAAATACAGCCCCTTTTATGGCATTTGGCAATAATATAAATTTTGCCAAAAAAACTGTTCGTATCAGTTTTCCACAGCTGTCACCTTTTATATAACCAGTTACTATATATATACACCATCAAATGTATAGAATAAGGTTTATGATCGTTTAATATGCAATTAAATGACCAGACAGAATAAGTGAGGTTTTTATTTAACTCAACAATTTTGCACTAAAAAATTCACTCAATTTTTTTGTGACTTTTTTTACCCATTTTAACTGTTTTAAAATGGGGTGAATTTTGTTCAAAAATGGTACAGAAGGATGCAAATTCTGATTTTACAGATGCAAAATTATTGAAAATTAGAGACCAAAAAATCACGTATATCACATAATTTTTTTCTTATTGTCTCGTGCTGTGTGTCCTAAAACCAGCAAACGCACCTTTTCATTTATAATAAATATCAGAACAATTATAAGAACTATAGCCAATGATCATACCACGTTGAATACACCAGTTCCCGTCAGATC
>CM022878.1:32712988-32743660 GCA_012654025.1 Pachypsylla venusta | reverse complement strand
AAAAAAGTTGTCTGATTTTGATAAAATTTGGTAATTAATATGCACTATCACCCAAGTATGTAAATGAAAATTTTTGGTATTTCGTAGAAAATTTGGCTTCAGCCTACTCAGCCACTGCCTTGTATAATTCTCAAAATAAAAAAAAAAAAACATTAGTTGGGCACATGGAATTATTTTTTTAAAAAATATTATCTCTAAAGAGCCGTAGACTATTAAACGTTGTTAAACTAAACCTGTCACTAAAGAACAGCCGAAGGCTGCCAAATTTTTTTAAAATAATACTACCACTAAAGATTCAAAACTTTTTAAACTAATTCCATCATTAAAGAGCAAATTGTACAGCCGAAGGCTACAAAATCTTTCAAAATAATACTGTCACTAAAGAGCAAAGTCCGCAGCCGAAGGCTCCAAAATATTTCAAAATAATACTGTCACTAAAGAGCAAAGTCTGCAGCCGAAGGGGGCAAAATCTTTTTAAAATAATACTATCACTGAAGAGCAAAGTCCACAGCCGAACGCTGCATAATCTTTCAAAATAATACTGTCGCTAAAGAGCAAAGTCCACAGCCGAAGTCCGCAAAATCGTTCAAAATAATACTGTCACTAAAGAACAATGTCCACAGCCGAAGGCTGCCAAATCTTTTTAAAATAATACCATCTCTAAATAGCAAAGTCTGCAGCCGAAGGCTACAAAATCTTTTTAAATTAATACTATCACTAAAGAGCAAAGTTCACAGCCGAAGGCTGTAAAATCTTTCAAAATAATACTGTCACTAAGAGCAAAGTCCGCAGCCGAAGGCGCTGCAAAATCGTTCAAAATAATACTGTCACTAAAGAACAATGTCCACAGCCGAAGGCTGCCAAATCTTTTTAAAATAATACCATCCCTAAAGAGCAAAGTCCGCAGCCGAAGGCCTGAAAATCTTTTTAAAATATTACTATCACTAAAGAGGAAAGTCCGCAGCCGAAGGCTGCAAAATCTTTTTAAAATAATGATCAATATCACTAAAAGACTTAAAACTTTAGAAGAGCAATATCTACATTATGTTGTAGTCTGATGGAATGATTAAGGAAGAGAAAGTCTAGTACCGTTTTCCGTACCATTTATTTGAGATGTATTTGAGATCGGAAAACAGTGCCGGAGTCATTTCAAATTGTAGTTGAGGTTTCGAATACTTTTACTTAGCCATACCTCTTCAAGTTTTACTGAAAGTCTGAAAAAAAATTTCCCCATCCTCGAAATACGACTAAATATTTTCAATTTTTTTTCGAACTTTATATAAGCAATCCGCATATGAACTCCACTTACCGTTGACCCCCCCACCTGGAGGTGCCAAAAATTGAAAACCACAGGAAAAATTTCCCCTTAGAATAAAGAAATACTTGTTGAAACAAGAAAGTGCGTTTTTCAAAATTCTAATCTGTTCCTCAAGCTATTGAGTTCCGAATATTTTGGGAACATCCTGTATATCACCCTCCTACAAAATCAAATTCTGGATAAGGTCCTGAAGTCCAAAACGATTACCCTCACACACCCGAATGTATGTCCCGGTCCCCCACACTGCTCGATATCTCCAATGATCAATAAAAAATATTTATGCCCGCATCTACGGTACGTTGATTACACCAGTTCCCGTTTGATCACTGAAGTTGAGTAACGTCCAGCGAGGTTGTACCATATTGGTGTCCATGTGGGTTCGCGGCCTCGTGATGCTGGCTATTAGTAGCTGGTTTGCAAGTTTTCAGAGAATGGAGGGTAAAACCCCCGTCTCGAATGACCAATAGATATTAAAGAGACGTTAAGCAAAATTAAAAAAAAATTAAAGTAAATATTTTGGAGACTTATATTTCAAAAGTTGGTGTGACCATTTGTGGTATCCCCTTCTGTATTTTCAATGTTAATTTTTTTTTTTTTTCAGGGGGAGAATGAAAAAGTGTTGGTCGCGCTAATAGAGAGATCTCTAGGAAATGTCATGAACATAACACTTCGATTGAAAGCGTTGGCTTTTATTGCGAATGATTATATTTTTTCCCATAAAATAAATACAATTTATACATAGATTCTAATCCCGTGCAATATGCAGGGTGTCACATGTCATCCTTTTAACCACGTATTCCAAATGTCAAATAAAGACCAATTTCCTTTATAAGCATAGGTGCGGAAATTCACCCCTCACGCGCAACTGAGCTGTCCAAATCTATCGCTAGTACTTCTTGTTATCTCTTTGATTCAAACCCATATAACTCCCGTTTATCCTGTTCCAGTAGCATTTATGGTTGGGATTTTTGCCGAGAACGCATAAGAAATCAGAAACTTCACAAAAATGTTGCGTGGAAAGAGTGCATTCCCGGAATCATGTTTAACCAGGAAAATGGTCTTTATTTGAGCTCTATAGGTGGTCAAAAGGATTACATGTTTTTTGGTACACCCTGTATATAGCATGTTTATTACATATTTAATTCATAGAAATATTGGTTTATTATTCTCAATGATGGCAATCACTGCAAAATAATACTGCATGTAACATAACAATCACCACTCATCATTTAAAGGTGTACTCTGTACTCTATGAACATTATTTTCAATGATGACAATCACTGCAAAATAATGTTGCGTGTAACATAACAATCACCTCTCAGCATTTAAAGGTGTACTCCGTACTCTATGAACATTATTTTCAATGATGACAATCACTGCAAAATAATGCTGCATGTAACATAAGAATCACCTCTCAGCATTTAAAGGTGTACTCTGTACTGTATTAACATTATTTTCAATGATGACAATCACTGCAAACTAATGTTGCGTGTAACATAACCATCACCTCTCAGCATTTAAAGGTGTACTCTGTACTGTATGAACATTATTTTCAATGATGACAATCACGGCAAACTAATATTGCGTGTAACATAACAATCACCTCTCCGCATTTAAAGGTGTACTCTGTACTATATGAATATTAGTTTCAATGATGAAAATCACTGCAAAATAATGTTGCCTGTAATATAAGAGTCACCACTCTGCATTTAAAGGTGTACTCTGTACAGTATGAACATTATTTTCAATGATGACAATCACTGCAAAATAATGTTGCCTGTAATATAACAGTCACCACTCAGGAATTAAAGGTGTACTCTGTACTGTATGAACATTATTTTCAATGATGAAATCACTGCAAACCTTTTTAGTCGTCACAAAAGAATAATATTAATAAAATTTAAGTGCTGAAAAATATTTATTTTTAATTTATTTTAATAATAAAAAGAAAAATACCCCTTTAAAATTTGATATCATTTTTAAGGACTTAGTCAAATATCCCGTAACCCGTTAGGGATAGGAAGAAAACGTTCAATACATACCCCCTTATTTTTTAAAGAAAAATTTAGTAGTTACATTGAAATATTTCTCCAAGGTCATGTTTAGGTCTATTTTAAGTTCAACTTTTTTTTTAATATTTTTTTTGTATTTTTCATTTTGACACAATTTTTTCGAGACCACAATTATGAGCTACTAACTTGTATGAGGAGGACAAATAAGACACAATACATAGTTAATGGTTTTGGGGGCCCATATCAATTATTAGCTTCTAAGACTAGACTATGTATGTATGGTAACAATTAGCAACCAACAACAATTTTTTATAGCTATACAATACACCCTTATGATAACAATTAGCAAACAACAGTAATTTAGTATAGCTATACAATACACCCTTATGATAACAATTAGCAAACAACAACAATTTAATATAGCTATACAATACACCCTTATGATAACAATTAGCAAACAACAACAACAATTTAATGTAGCTATACAATACATCCTTATGATAACAATTTAATAAAGCTATACAATACACCCTTATGATAAGAATACTTAGCAACCAACAACAATTTAATATAAGTATACAATATATCCTTATGATAACAATATAATGAAGCTATACAATACACCCTTATGATAAGAATACTTAGCAACCAACAACAATTTAATATAGCTATACAATACACCCTTATGATAACAATTAGAAAATAACAAAAATTTAATATAGCTATACAATACACCCTTATGATAACAATAATTAGCAACCAACAACAATTTAATATAGCTATGCAATACACCCTTATGATAACAATTAGCAAACAACAACAATTTAATAAAGCTATACATTACACACTTATGATAACAATTATCAAACAACAACAATTTAATAAAGCTATACAATACACCCTTATGATAACAATTAGCAAACAACAATAATTTAATAAAGCTATACATTACACACTTATGATAACAATTAGCAAACAACAATTTAATAAAGATACACAATACACCCTTATGATAACAATTAGCAAACAACAATAATTTAATAAAGCTATACATTACACACTTATGATAACAATTAGCAAACAACAATAATTTAATAAAGCTATACCTACATTACACACTTATGATAACAATTAGCAAACAACAATAATTTAATAAAGCTATACATTACACACTTATGATAACAATTAGCAAACAACAATAATTTAATAAAGCTATACATTACACACTTATGATAAAAATTAGCAAACAACAATTTAATAAAGCTATACAATACACCCTTATGATAACAATTAGCAAACAACAATAATTGAATAAAGCTATACATTACACAATTATGATAACAATTAGCAAACAACAATGTAATAAAGCTATAAAATACACCCTTATGATAACAATAATTAGCAACCAACAACAATTTAATATAGCTATACAATACACCCTTATGATAACAATTAGCAAACAACAACAATTTAATGTAGCTATACAATACACCCTTATGATAACAATTAGCAAACAACAATAATTTAATAAAGCTATACAATACACCCTTATGATAACAATTAGCAAGCAACAATAATTTAATAAAGCTATACAATACACCCTTATGATAACAATTAGCAAACAACAATAATTGAATAAAGCTATACATTACACAATTATGATAACAATTAGCAAACAACAATGTAATAAAGCTATACAATACACCCTTATGATAACAATAATTAGCAACCAACAACAATTTAATATAGCTATACAATACACCCTTATGATAACAATTAGCAAACAACAACAATTTAATGTAGCTATACCATACACCCTTATGATAACAATTAGCAAACAACAACAATTTAATGTAGCTATACAATACACCCTTATGATTACAATTAGCAAACAACAACAATTTAATGTAGCTATACAATACACCCTTATGATAACAATTAGCAAACAACAACAATTTAATGTAGCTATACAATACACCCTTATGATAACTATTAGCAAACAACAATAATTTGATAAAGCTATACATTACACACTTATGATAACAATTAGCAAACAACAATTTAATAAAGCTATACAATACACCCTTATGATAACAATTAGCAAACAATAACTATTTTATGTAGCTATACAATACACCCTTATGATAACAATTAGCAAACAACAACAATTTAATGTAGCTATACAATACACCCTTATGATAACAATAAGCAAACAACAATAATTTAATAATAACTATACAATACACCATTATGATAACAATTAGCAACCAACAACAATTTAATATAGCTATACAATACACTCTTATGATAACAATTAGTAAACAACAACAATTTAATATAGCTATACAATACACACTTATGATAACATTTAGCAAACAACAACAATTTAATATAGCTATACAATACACCCTTATGATAACAATTAGCAAACAACAGCAATTTAATATAGCTATACAATACACCCTTATGATAACAATTAGTAGACAACAACAATTTAATATAGAGATACAATACACCTTTATACATCTATCTACAATCGGACAAGATTATGCCATTATTGATTGAAAAAATATTTCCACCATCGAGGAATCGACACTTAAAAAAAAATCATCATGAATTCGAATCTTCATCATCAACTCGCCATGAGTTGTTGATTCTTGAGAATCCTTACGGATAATGCCGTAGCTTCCCCTTGTTTTCTACATGGGTAATGGAAAAGATATCGATTCCGACCCTTTCTTTAGTTGCCTTTTGCAACTGGCATGGACTTGGGTGCCTTGGCATTATTCTTGAATCTTGATCTGACCATATCCATTCGATTGGCTATGGTCCCTATTCCTGTGTCATTGAGCTTTGACCACCAGATTGTCCTCACATATGATCCTAGAAATAATAATATTTTATGATTTTTTTGTTTTTAATTTTTGTGTGTGTTATAAGAATTATGTTTTCAACCAGAGGACGATAACAAGAAAATAAAATCGCTTCTGGAAATCATCCAAAGTTTTTTCTTCCTTTCTTCTGTTTTTTTAACCTAACTGACTTTCAAAATCATGTGAGGAATACCAGGCGAGATTTTGGATATTGATCAGGTGTTTACACATACGAGTATGATTACTGTAGGTATTATTGACTTCCAAGTACAAACCATGCATTGGTTAGCGTCTGTTAACTTCAGAGATGTGATTGATACTGATGTATGTGTTAATACTTGGACACTTGAAATTTGAATAAATAACCATATCAGCTTTTCCAAGAGTTCTGGTTGCACAACAAAAAGTTTAAATAAATTCTTGGAGATATAGTATTTTTTTTTGCGTAACGTCTCTTCAACATAATTCTATTGTTCAATCAAGACGAGGGTTTTAGCCTGCATGATGTGGGGCCATCAAAATGAAATAATTTTAACTTCTTCGTCACTGAGTTCCCGAATGATTTTTCCAAACAAATACTGCACCGAACAGTTCCTCTACAATAAGTATGACCAAAACGTACACACTGTGCACATTGAAGCACTTTTGGAACGTATTTTTCCACCACGCACCTAACGTTAAAAAATTCCACATGAGTAGGAATAGACTGGCCTCTAAAAGTCACTTGGACTGTGCCCGTAAGCTCAAAGCGAAGTGAATTATTTTCCACTACTCTCCTTTCAAATCTTCTAACAGCAGCTACTTCCGCGTCTGTGTCTGTATTGTACAAGGCTTATTTCCCTCGACGAATAATCCCCTGACGGAAAAGTATAAACCGCGGAATGTACGCATTCAGTTTTTTTTGTTTAAGTTTGGAGGAGGTAATTATTTTATTAGCACTAGCATTAGTTGGCACTTCAATTTTGATAAGATTTTGACCATTTTTGGTTGATTTCAATACCACTACAGTTTTTTTAAGATTTACCCTATACTCATAAGGTGCATTTTTCCACTTCTTTCAGATTCTCTTGTTCACTCATAATAAAAACGAAAAAATTACCATCATCTCGCTATTCTTTTTTTTTCTGTCTTAACGTCTCTTTAACATGTATTGGTCATTCGAGACGGGGTTTTTACCCCCCATTTGTTGGAAACTTGCAAACCAGATACCCACATTGACCTCACCAGGGCGCGAACCAGCGCGGACACCCACATGGAACAACCTCGCTGTATCAAAAGTGATCGAAAGGGAACTGTGTATTCAACGTGCCATAGACCCTGGATATATCTTCTTCTCTATATCTATAAAATTCTCTTGTTATGTCATGGTGTTTGTCACCATACTCCTCCAAAACGGCTTAACCGATTTTAATGAAATTTTGTATGTACATTCGGTAGGTCTGCGAATAGGTTTTTATTTATTTTTTATATTCCTAAACGGGAACGGCCATGTCTCTAAGGCGCCAAGCTAGAGGCCGTAGCAAAGCACGGGCTAACAGCTATAATGTTATAAAGATTTATGCAAATAAAGAGAATGGCCGGTAGTGATCGTCAGATTCCTTAAGCCAAAAAAAAAAAAAACTATTAGCACGTGAACGGCCATGCCTCTAAAGCGCCAAACTATATGACGATGCCGTGGCAAACAGCTAGTAGTATTTTATAAATCGAAATTATGTTGGAGTTAAAATTAAATCTAGTCTTTAGTCAATATTTCGTATAAGATCAGAAGTTGTATAAATTTTAGAACTTACTCTTTTAAAATGAACAGCGTTCAGAATGGGCTGCCCAATAATCGATGTCCATATTCTTAAAGGCCAAACAAAAGCGGACTATACATGTTGGAGTATTTATTGTTGGAAATAATGAATTCTATAACCCTTTAAATTTTAGCTATTTTTTTTCGGGACCTCCTTGTATAATCCTGGACGCTAATAATAGACATGGGCTCCCGGAACCATGGTAATCACTGCAATATAATCACTTAATCACATCAGTAACGCTAACATAATAATATTGCAGAGTAGCTCAGGTGAACTTGGCCAACGAGGATTTCCCCCCTTAAATAACATCTCACAATCTCCTGTTATTCATGAAAGTAATGGAATTGGAAGAAATTGTGCTTTCGGAATGGAGTATAGAAGATTTGAATTGTCCAGAATCATGGAATCACTTAAAATGGAAAAAAAAGTTTCTTTGTGGTAAGGTCCAATGGCTTCTTTATATTTTCTGTGGATATCACAGAATTACCACGAGACAAACAAATCTTTGTACTTTGGCAATGCTGCCACTCGTTACTCACATTCGAGTAGCTACTCTATGACGATAATTTTCCAACTCTTAAATCTAGTACATAGTGGCGCACACTTCCGTATATTACTAACGAACCCTGAAACGAAAATCAGTCTAAAAAAATTATAAACAAAAGTGATTATTTTATGGGCACTTTTTTATTTGGTTTAACGTCTCTTTAGCATCTATTGGTCATTCGAGACGGAGGTTTTGCAAACTCACGTGGACATCCACATGGTGCAACTTCGCTGACGTTGTTTAACTTCAGTGATCGAACGGGAACTGGTGTATTCAACGTGCCATAGACACTGGCTAAATTTTTCCCATAAAACCGGTCTAAAATCATAACCGTTGGTGGATTTTCTTTTTCATTCGATTTCCTGATGAAAAATACATGGGAAGCATCTTTCAGTCGAATTTCACTACCTACTGGAAAATTTCTAGGGCATAGAAAGAAAATTCCATGTTAATAATTTATGGTAGAATAAAAAATCTAGCACAATTTATACGTTCATTTCTTTCTTCTGTATAACCATACACCAATTTTCATCACAGTATATAGCGGAGGAACGCGTTATTTTATTCGATTTTTGTATTCCACATAGACTGAAATGTAAAACATTGGTCTTTGAGGAATGTAATGTTATTGGGTGATTTAAAAACCTCGCACAAAAAATGGGAAATAGGCTTTCGATCAAAATTGCTAAAAGTTTTTATTGTGTATAACAAAAGCGTAAATTGGCTGAAACTGAAATAATGGGCTTTTTTTTTGCGTTATACAGGGTGAAAATTTGGGAATAGTGTCTATTAGCACAAGATTTTTGTTGTTAAATACTGCTAAAAAAATATTTTTTTTTCCGAAACTGAAAGTACATTTCCCATCCTATTGTGTGTGGTCCTTTCGAAAATTCTGAAAAACAACGTGTACGAAAAAAGAAAGAGATATGTTTTTCTAGTAGTTTCCAACGGTTCGGCACATTCGGAGATCAGTTATAGATTGTACAAATAGGAAATGTGCTGTAAAATTTCATAACTTTTCCCCAAAACCTATTAAACATTTCTACAAAAACAAAATGCTTTTTCATTTTTGAATAATTAGCTGTGTATACTGCTATAATGAACCATTGATGACATTATTGTTTCCAATTCCAATTTTTCTACTGCCATATTGACAACTGCTATAATCAGAGGCGAATTGGAAATTGGTACTGCAGCACCGACAAGAGAAAAGAACACAGTTTTCTCTTAAATATTCTGGTGTAAATATCACATGGCTTTCCTTATCTTATCTATAGAAGTATTGTCATGAGCTGAATTATTTGATGTCGACTTTTCAATGCCAAAACACGTTTAATATCCCCTGAACCCAGATCTCGAGTGCGTGTGTCTGGTGGTGAAGCTAAACTTATAAAACGCAAAGTTGATATACTGACGTAGCTCCACGATAGCTAAACCTAGGGACTTGAAATTTGGCACACAGATCCCTTTTTGTATGTAAGTGGGTAATAAGAAAGGAAAAAAATCCAAAGTTCAAGTGAAAACAAGTTATCAAAAACCATAATTGAGAAGTACCACATCGGTATGAGCGAGAGAGCCGAAATGTAATACAGAGGTGTTACGCAGTACAAAAAGTAATATCGTTGAGTAAAATATTGATCTTTTTAAATAGGAGCCGAGCTCACCCTGCGGTCTGTTCCACCAAAAACCATAATTGAGAAGTACCACATCGGGATGAGCGAGAGAGATGAAATTTAATATTGTTGTAGACTTAGGGTTCGAGAATTAAGTTTTCGTTGATGAAAATCGCGTTAACTAACTCAAAAACTCGGAAAGAAACTCTCAAAATACTTTATTAAAGAAAAAGATTAACAAAAAATCGTACACCGTTTATACCTACTTAAAAAATACTGTTCACTAAACACCCGAGAAAACTACGTAATTCACACACCGGAAGTTCACAATTAACTCACTGATAATCACTTAAACTTAACTCAGTTCATTCACTTTTAAAACTGACTCACTTAACTGAACACAAGAATAACTGATTATATTCTGACTCAAGTTTCTAGAATGTTTCTACATATATCCACAGAACTACAATGTTATCGTATCTTCCAGAAGGAGGGAGCAAAATCGCAGTTCACATTCACAGTTTACTCTCCTCTCCCTAGTTCTATATTTTGTTTTCTGAAGGAAAGATTTTTTTAGTTTTAATTTTCGTCTAATGACTTTTTCATTTGTCAACAGAACTCTGCCCAGTTCTGTTCGTCCCGAACAGTAACCCGCATAACCTGGGGAAACTCAGGTTCAAAATAAGGTGCTATAGTCTGTCAAGATGTACAACTTTAAATTTGCCTCTAGAACCTTTCTTATGATATTTGGTTTAAAGGTGCCATATGGGGTCTAACTGTGCCACGAATCTTAGGTGCAATCAAACATACCGCTGGCATTTAGAGTTTTTTTAAGCATGAAACCCTGCACATGTGACTGACGGTGACAAGTTGTGAAGTACAATTAGACGTCGAAGGGGACCTGCAAACTAAATTTTATAAAAATCCGTGAACGCTAATTGGCAAAAAAGCCATTCATAGTGGTGTATAGCTGTATAGGTTACGGAGGGCGGCTTGGCGGACTACAGGATTCTACGTACCTTGAAATATTGGCATGAATGTTTCTTAGCAGCCGCCACTGTACACTCTAACATTTTGAGCATATTACTGACTAATTACTAACTAGTTTGTACCTATATGCCAAAATGACCTTACAAAGTGTGTCAGCGTCATTTAATATTAGGGAACAAATTTCTTGTCATTTGAGATAAAACTTACCAAAGTTACTTTCAAATCGTCACAATGTGTCTTCCGCGCTGTACTTTATCTTACTTTCTAATTTTCGGTATAGCATATTCTTTAGTAGTTAATTTTGTTGATGGTAACTATTTTCTCTTCATTCAAGAGTGGCCAGGCAGCCCGTAAGCAGAACCACATTCTGCGCAGGTCTTCAAAAAGGGGAACATAAAAATTGTCTTTTAGAAGCTAAGAGTAATTAGATTATTGCATGTCCATTTCTGAGTTAATTTTTTTAGTCTCAAATTTCAGTGAAAATAAAAAATAAGAAAATAAAGTTAGTTCTTGAAATCCGCAAACGACGTAAAAAATAAATATTTACATTTACGTCAGTCCGAAAGTTTCGAAAGATTTTATATTGATACTAGCTGTTTTCCCGTGCTTCGCCACGGTTACAAAATTCTACAACAATTTCGAGAACGCGAAATTAAATCTTCTCAATTTTAGATTTTTGGTGGAACCGATCCCCATAGTGAACACGGCTCCTATTTAGAAAATTCCATATTTTACTCAAAGATATTACTTTTTGTTCTGCGGAACACCTTCGTATAAAGTTTCAGCTTTCCCGCTCATCCCCAAGTGATATTTCTTAACTATGAACCGACCCCCAGAGTGAGCACCGCTCCTACTTAGAAAATTCAATATTTTATTCAAGGATATGACTTTATGTACTTCGGAACACCTTTGTATCAAATTTCAGCTTTCTCGCTCATCCCGAAGTGATCCAAAAATCGATGTAAAACGAGAAATTTTCAAATTTTATATTTTTTATGAGTCTATTCTCGGTAATTATTCGTTATTTCTCTTAGTTTGCCCAGAACAAAAAATTGCAAAAGAACCCGCTAAATAGAGTCATTTTTGGCGGTAACTTGCTCCCACTTGAACTTAGCCATCTTGGAGCTACGTTGATTATCATTCAGTCAGTCAGTATACCAACTGGGCTTTGCGTTTTATAAGTATAGATAGATTTACGACAATTTTGTACCCGTTTGACTCGTTATTCCGTTCAAATTATATTTGTCTATTTGAAGGAATTATTAAAAGTTTTAAATGATTTTCTGTAGTATAATGTCGAAATTTACAAAATAGCCGCCATTTTGTTTTGTTAAATTTGCAATGTGAACCGAAAACGGCATATGCTGAATGGAATGATTTGTATTGGAAATGACGTGTTCGACGTGTGATCATATTCCTTTTGGTGACGCTCTGGTCTGATTCAGGGCCGCTTCTACCAAAATAGCCAACACCGAGTTCGCGAGTCAACCGGGGGTTCGCACAAAATTTGGCTTTTACCAAGTTTTACTTCCTAAAAGACTCGTCCAACTCGATGCCCTCAGCGCCAGTGTGTCAACACTTCGTTTTTTCAGAGAGGCGAAAATTTTTTGAATATTTTTCAAAAAATCAAAAATAGGTCTATAAATCTAGATACGAACTAGTACAATAAAAGTGAAGTAAAATAATGTGGCAAGAGATAAAAATAAATTACTTCTGTACGATTTTTTGCTCTTTTTCGTGAGGATATTTTCGAAATTTCTCGTGTAATTTATTTTTCATGGATTTTTAGATTAAAGATGAAGTAGGTTAGGTTAAAAAAATTTGTCAAAAATGTCAAATGTAGTGTGGAGGAAAAAAATGGACGAAATAAAAAGATATCTAAATATATCCAAACCTACAAGGAGGATATAAATTCCATTCTATCTTTATTCTTATCCCTGCTATTTACATTATATCAAATCATTGAAAAAACAATAGTATTAGTCCAGTCAATGAATGATCAAAATAGGGGGTAGAGTGCTTTGGCTGGAAACGAAGGAATAACTCCAAAAATTTGTTTGGTGTGGTTAAGAGATAAACATACCAAAAGTCCCCAAATCTGAGTGGTGAGCGGAGTGCGTGGGGGCGTGGAGGAATTCACTTTTTTCAAAATTATAGGGTAAATTTTGAAAAAAAAAAAATCTCAAGAACGGTTGCTTGCAGGGTACAAAGTATTCTCGGTAAAATTATAAAAATTTGATCTAAATTTCCTAAAAGTTTGCTTCTATTCATTTTTTTCCACCCCTCATAGTTTTCGAGATATCTTCCTACCCCCACCGCATATTTTTGAGAAAATGAAAATTTACCCCATTTCCCGTTAAATTTCGTTCTGTAGCACACCAATGCTTCGTTTCATAGCAATAACACAGGAAAAGAAGTTATAGAGGATCAAGTTTGTTTTTAAAAAATATTCCTTTTTACATTTTATTATTAGTCGTTCAAAAAATACAGCCCCTTTTATCGCATTTGGCAATAATATAGATTTTGCCAAAATAACTGTTCGTATCAGTTTTCCACAGCTGTCACCTTTTATATAACTAGTTACTATATATATACCCTCAAATGTTGAGAATAAGGTTTATGATCGTTTAATATGCAATTAAATGACCAGACAGGATAAGTGAGGTCTTTATTTAACTCAACAATTTTGTACTAAAAAATCCACTCAATTTTTTGTGACTTTTTTTTACCCTCACGAACCTATATCACATAATGTTTTTCTTATTTTCTCGTGATGTGTGTCCTAAAACCAACAAACGCACCTTTGCATTTATAATAAATATCAGAAGAATTATAAGAACCTGCCGATGTATGTAGGTACAGAATAGTATGATATTTATCATTATGTTTCATGAAATATGGGTTGGACCCGTTTCCCTTGGCATTCTGCAATGAAAGTGCTATGAGAAAATTAAAAAAAGTCAGTGCTATTCTCTCTGATCCAATTACGAAGAATGTATAACTGACAAACTCGTATATATTTGTAGACGGAAATTTCTCGCACAATTTGCAGAGGATCCTCCATTACAACTATTTGTGATGGATATATACGATATGTCTGTTTGATTTTTGATGGATATGCCACTCCACCACTCATATAGCACGAAGCCAGTGGAACAAGGACGACGCTTTAGGACAAAGGGATTAAGGGATGTACATTTTAACTGGGAGACAGATATTACTACAAAACATCAGGATTTTCTTTCGAACGTCATCTTACTGTTGTTATTGTTGTTGTTGTAGTAGCGGTTTTTCTCACGAAATCAACCGTTCTTCCCATGTATAGATGTATGATTAATTAAAATGGTAGAAAAAGGTTGATATGAGTTAACTGAAAATATTTTGATGGCCCTTGGCTGGAACTGTGATGGTAGGCGATCCAGGTCGCGATCCTGATGCGTAGAACCGACCATCGTGAGGACGCGAGTAAGAGACATCTTACTCGTGAAGCCTTGTCGTGGCAGAACTGTAGCAGTGAGGTCTAGTATGTAGTGGCTGCCGGAAATCATCACTCATTGTTTAATGACATAATGGCTGTTAAAATGTTTAATGACATACCACAATTGTCAGGGAATATGTTTCAACGGAGTCTGAGTGTATAATAATGTGGAGAATGAAGAACCGACTTTTTTCCGTCAAATTCCATCATATGAATCACTCCTCGAATCCTCCCGACCCACGAGATCCAAAAGTTTAAATACTTTGGAAAATAATTAAGTAATAATTAAGTATTTATTATTTCATGATAGAATCATGATTTATACAATGTGATTTTGTACACAATACACAATAGAGTTTTGTTCGAAAAATACTATTAAGATCGCCATAAGGCCCAGAAGATCCCATAGAGCCCAAAAACGAATCACCAAATTCTTTCACACACATAATGAGAAATATCCAAACAAAAATCGGACCACGCATTCAATAGTTATTGTAGCACGCAAGTACGAGCTCAGTGCAAATTTGTGGAGTTAAATAAAGACCTCACTTGTCTTGTCTGCTCATTTAAGTGCATACATTCAAAAGTCCGTTTGCTGGTTTTAGGATAAGAAAAAAATTACGTGATGTCCGTGATTTTTTGGATTCCAATTTTCAATAATTTTGCATGGTAATAGTTTATATTATAACGCTCTGCAAATGTACAAGTGACAAAATCTACATTTTCTATCACCACCAACGGCATTGCCCTCAGGGGCGTACACAAGGCCGGCTATAGCCCCCCCCACCGATTTTTTTTTCGAGATAAGCCATCAAATGTGAAACGTGAGTGTATATCATCTAACCCTGTGCTTCTTTCATCAAACTTTCAATTTCACACTTTTTGGGAATGGTGTTTAAATTTTTTTTCTAAATATTTTGAAATTTTAAGTAGTTGTACCTACCTTGCTTTTTATATTACCTATTATTATTTGTGGTTTGTGTTATGTGTTAACTAGTTGAGTAGAGTTTTTAATAATTATATTTTTAACTAAAATAAGCTGGGTGGGTTTCACCAGGAGACCTAAATGTTAACAGGAGAGTTAACAGGCAGGTTTTCATTGAACCGATCTGAGATTTCATCTGAGGTCTCAGATAAATATTTTCCCCTTCGATCGGTCAGTGGGATTTTTGCTTGTTACCTAATTCTTATGATAACTTTGAGACAAACGGCCGCCTAATGGGGGGAGCGCCGCGGTTTTATGTAAACAAATTTAACCTAGTACCTGGGTTTATTAATTTTCCTGCAAAACAAAAAAAAAAATCGGGGAGGGGGGGTTCTCGTGACGATTGCAAATCTGGGACGTAATTAGACCATAAATTTGACATACCTACCAAATTTGAAATCTCTGGCTCTTACCATTCTCTTTTTAGACAGGATTAATGAAAACCGCGTTAAAGCGGTAAAAACCGCCAGCGGTAGATTTGATTGAACCCAAAAGTTTTGGAGCTAGCTGAGATCCCAAATATGACATACATACAAAATTTCAAATCTCTAGCTCTTACCATTCTCCTTTTAGACAGCGATACTGAAAACCGCTAAAAAGCGGCAAAAATCGACAAAGGGTGTATTCGATTGCACCCAAATTTCGGGGCACAGTTAGAGCCCAGATGGGACCTGTATACCAAATTTCATCCAAATCGATCAACGCTAAGTGGCAAAAGTGCCCATCACGGCGTACGGCGGCGGCGGACAGCGGACAAAAGGATTTTTTTTTATTCGATTTTTTGATTCTACGTACCTTGAAACGTATAATATCAAATTTTGAGCGGGGGTATTTTTTTTTTGTTTTTTTTCGTGACGATTCCAATTGTTCATTATTGAAAATAATAAACCAAAAAACCCCAAATGTTAACTACATAATTATGGAGGGAGAAATATTTCTCAAAAAAAAGCCTATATCTTGGGCGCGATAGAGTACATCACCTAATATTAGGCAGAGACGTATGAACGGTAGGGCGAACCGCCCCCTATGCCGGTCCCATATGCATTTGCTACGCCTTTTATCTCTAGAAACATTCGATTATCGGGGGGGGGGGGGTTGTAAGGCCCTATATTTACACTTTGTTTACATTGTCTCTGTGAAGCTAGTTGGGTTCAACACCGCGACGCTGTTATGGTACCTACTTGGTTTGCCCCCCCCCCGAAAAAAATCCTGTGTACGCCCTTGATTGCCTCTAATGCACTGGGCGATAAAGGAGGATCCTACATCAGAAGATAAGATTTACGTCAGTATATGAATCCATCTGTACAATTTTTGAACAAAATTCACCCCATTTTAACAGTAAAAGTCACAAAAAATTGGGTGAATTTTTTAGTGCAAAATTGTTGAGTTAAATAAAGACCTCACTTATCTTGTCTGGCCATTTAATTGCATACTAAATGATCATAAACCTTATTCTGAACATTTGAAAGTGTATACACATAGTAACTGGTTACGGAAACGAACATTTTTTTGGCAAAATCTATATTATTGCCAAATAACATAAAAGGGGCTGTATTTTTTGAAGGGCTAATAAAAAAATGTAAAAAGGAATATTTTTTTTAAAAAAAACTTCTTTTCCCGGGTGATTGCAGTGAATCGAAGCATTGGAAAATAATGTAGTCCAATTGTTTACATAAAAATGAGATTTTAATGTAAATGTTTTAAACATCTGTGGGAAATAAATTTTGAAACTATCCTCGCGAAAAAAAAAAAAATCTATAGAAGAAATTTATTTTTATCCATTGTCAATTTATTTTACTTCATTTTTATATCGCTAGTTCGTATCTAGAATTATAGACACATCTGTGATTTTGAAAAACCAAAAATACAAAGAGGTTTACGATGTTGCCAAAGTAAATTTATCAAACACCAACTCAACTCCGAATATTTTTGGTAAAAGCCAAATTGAGAGAGTTCATCATGAGATAATTCAGCCTGAGTTCACCTTCACCAACACCGCGGCCCTTAGATTAAATTTGAATAATTCATGCATGGAAAATGCTATGACCATTTTTTGACAACTTTTGACAAAAATGTCCTGTATTTAATGTATTATACTCAATTTCAGGCCGGGCTAGCACTAGTCAGTCTTGGAGTCCCCCTGTTCCTGATTTTGGATGCGGTTCTACGAATCGTGATTATCCAACATGGGGTACTTTCATTCCTGCACTTCCGCTTTATTACGATCAAATCCTCCAGTTGAAATCTAAGTTGGACGAAATAAATTCAAATTTCATGAAGCAACGTCTTTTCAATAACGTTGATAATTTCCTCAGGTGGGTTGGTTAGGAGATTGTAATTTCAAGTGCACCAAATAAATAATGATTTCAAGAAAAAATATCACCCAAAATTTAGCGCCCCTTTCATATCAATTTTATGCATCGAATTTTTGGGTTGAAATGAATTCAATTCTATTCTTTATTTGTTTTGGATATACCAAAATGTTTAACCAAATATATTTTTACCAATCTGAAAAATTCGGCGGAAAAAAATTGTCAAAAAACAGAAAATCGGCTCGAAAATGGTTCTTATATCTGAAGTTCATTATACATCTAAACTAAATCTAAACCAATATATCGCGAGCAGAGAGGCAGACGCGTCAGGAGAATAGGTTTTATAATATGTAAGGAGTTTCGCTCGTGCTTCGCTACGATTCTCACGGGTTTGTGTTTACCCTGTATATTGCCACCTTTAAAAAAACAAGATTTCAACGTTTCGCCAGGGGCCTTAGCGGCACGGCCATTCAGACTTTTTGGTATTTTCTAAATTTTATTTTGCCCGTTCCCGGTTTCGACCCTGTAACTCTGGAATGGCTGGCCATAACTTTGCAGAAAATGCCCTAAAATAAGGACTAAATGGTCACCTAAAACATTCTCGCTTTGTGTTGATATGTTGTCGCGACAAAATTTAAGATATCGGACCGTGACTGTCCGATTTTGGTGAATAAATTAGAAATTTTACCTAACTCGAAAACGGCTTGATATATTTTAGTTCTGATTATTTTCCTGTGGTCATAGATCATGATTTTGGAGGGTCCCTTTCCATCAATTTTTCGCTATCTGCTACCGTTTCGGCTGTGGTATTGTAACAGACAACCCCCTCATACATAGAAACACACAAATTTCTGATTTATTATATTAAGAAGATAAGGAGAAAAAATCATTTTCGATTTTTGACGCTTGCCAATATAGTTTACCTGTGAGAATGTCATGCTGACCAAATTCACACAATAAGTTTTACGGACCAAATTACAGTAGCGGATACAGGGGGAGGGCGATCGCCCCCGGACCTTAGCCCCACGCCCAACGAAAACAGATTTTAGAAATTTGTGTTTAAAAGAAAAACGCATTCATGCTTCAATTTCGTGTGTGAAATATTCATACTAAAAAAATTACAGATTCAATTTCATTAATTAATAGGGCTAATTGCGAAGTCTGTTGGTTAATAGTCGAGCTATTTTCCTTGAACATCTTGTATAGACTTATTTCCTAAAAAAATCATTTTTAATAAGTACTGAATATCACATCAGATTTGGGCTCAACGCTTGATCGCCCCCCCCCCCCAAAAAAAAAAACTGAAGACCTGTATCCGCTAATTCCAAATTATATAACAAGATTTTACTTTTGTGTGTCTTATTCACTCACTATTGAATTAATTTAAATTCGAAAAAAATGAGAAAAAAGTTCAATTCAAATTGTGGCACTTTGGAATTGTATTGGAATATTCTAGTACCATTTCAAAATGTATAGACTTTGCTTATAAAGTTGTTATACTCATTCGTAAATTCGTGGACTAAATTCCTGCTTAGGGCCTTATAAGCCCCAGCACCTGAACTTGAACTGGGCTTTTTCTTCTTGGAAAGTAACCCATTTTCCTAGTTAAGGCCAAAGATCTGAGCATTCTTGATCAGCTTTTTGGCTGGGTATTTTTTGTGGATGTCATGATGTCAAGCCTGGGAAGTAGACCAATTCTTAGTCTCCATGCAGGAAGTTGCAATCAAAAATGAGGTGAGAAGCGGTTTTCCTACCCACAGAGTCTACACAGAATCTGGTCTTAATGGAAGCCCATAGTGTGCAGGCCTGTATGTAATCAGATATTTTGCGACTGAGGGCTAGGTTCTAGATGACTTTCCACAGTTTTAGAATTGAAGTTCCTGGGCTCAGTCATGCTTAGTCCGATCATAGGCTCTGGTCCGATGACTGGTGTCACGGACCCCTTTCTTTCCGGGTGATCGTTGTTGTTGCTCATAGTCTGTTATAACTTGAAATGTGTCGTTATTTAATTTCAATACTTAAAATTGCGTCAGTATTCACTAGAGAAAGCAAATTTTTTTTTTTTTTTTTTAATTTGGCTTAACGTCTCTTTAACATCTATTGGTCATTCAAGACGGGGGTTTTACCCTCCATTCGCTGGAAACTTGCAATCCAGCTACCTACATTGACCTCACCCAGCCTGGGTTGGGCCGGAAAAAGCCAACGATACGTGGTGTTCCCAAGCGGTCACCCATCCAAGTACTGACCACGCCCGGACGTTGCTTAACTTCAGTGATCTGACGGGAACTGGTGTATTCAACGTGGTATGATCGTTGGCTTAAGCAAAACTTTAAAAATAATATAATAATCGTATATTGGCTCAAACAATTTACTTTCAAAGATCAGTAGGATATTTTTGTTGTTTTTTGTGAGGATATTTTTGAAATTTCTCATGTAATTTATTTTTCACGTATTTTCAGATTAAAGATGAAGTAGGTTAGGTTAACATGTTTGTCAAAAATGTCAAACGTGGTGTGGAGGAAAAAATTGGGCGAAATAAAAAGATATCAAACATGAAGAGGAATAATAGATTGCTTCAAACAACATATCCAACATAAATGGCAGATTTTGCGATCAAATCATTGAAAAAACAATAGTATCGATATTAAGAGTATTTAAAAAAAAATAAAGGGAAAAAAATAAAGTCCAATTGTTTACATAAAAATGAGATTTTGTGAAAAATAAATTACATGAGAAATTTTGAAACTATCCTCGCGAAAAACAACAACAAATATTCTTTAGAAGTAATTTATTTTTATCTTTGTCAATTTATTTTACTTCATTTTTATATCGCTAGATCGTATCTAGAATTTATAGGCACATCTGTGATTTTGTAAAAACCAAAAATACAAAGAGGTTTGCGAGTGGCCACTCGCACTTCTAAAATTTCTGTTTTTATATTACAAGCATTTTTTTCTGTCAGAATATTTTTTAAAATACAAATCAGACACTCAAGTGGTAGTGACCACTCCAACTCGCACTCGTATTTTTTTACTAATTTTAAATATTAATTTGACTCCACAGTTTCTACAATTCATACATGGAATCAAGGACTAATAATGAGACGTTTGAATATTTTTTTCATAATTATAACACACATATTGATGGTCTTAATGAAAACCAAAATGTACTCCTTTTAAAAAGGATAGCTGAAGATATAGATGTGCTAAATATAGCTGAAAACATATCTCAGAGTATGTTTCTGGCAGCCACCATACCTCAAGGGAATATACAATTGGCTCAATACATCACATTTGATTCTCGTTATGCAGACGGTGCTTTTACGCAGGTTACAGGTGAGCACTATATCCCGCGTCCATCACAGAAAGTGATAATGGTGGAAAGGTTACTTAGCAAAATATGCTATTCCGAGGATGCCGGAATAACTCTTGATAATCCCGGCCCATTAACCCTGGGATTTCCAAGCTCTATTCAATTAAGTGCATTGTTGGGGGGGGGGGGGGGAAAAANTGTTATTTCTTTATTAAAAACTAAAAAAATATAAACTAAATCCATTATTATCTTACATAAAAATATAATTTAATCCCAGGAATAAAATAATGTAAATGAAATTAAAAAAAAAAAATCGCTAGACCCTAGGAAATCTATTCCGAACCAGAACTTTGTCCTTCCTGACATCCCACACAGACAAATGTCTTTTGAAATTGTTTACACACACGTATTTCTTGCAGAAGGTACATATAATTAGACAATTTAGACTCTTTAGGCAATTTGTGGTAGCTTTAGACAATCAATGTATTAGTACATGCATTGCCAAGGGGAGGGGGAAGGCATAAAGTACCCGCACAAAAGTTTGGCTTCAATATCATCCCTTAGGAGGCTTAGATGGAAAATATTGTTTGTGACAACTATTAAAGGATGAAAATAAGTATCATAATTTGTTTACTACAAGTTTTTGCTAAAACGCTGGTACTTTGTTCCCCCCCCCTCCCTTTGGCAATCTTAAGGTTAACTTTCATCGTTATCATTCGATTTAGAATGACGAGACCTTTCCTTTGATACATAATAAAAAATTTAAAAATAATAAAATTAAATATATAAAATTTGATGGAAAATTCAATTAGGTACGTAAAAAAATAAGTCCTATGTAGGTGTGAACATCTCACGACTTTCCTTATCTATAAATAAGACAGTAAATATTGTAATGGGCTGAAAATTCGGTGTGCACTTTTCAATGCCTTAACACATTTTGAGATCACCAGCGCCCAAATCTTGAATTTAAGCCATTGGTCATTGTTTTTTTATTCAAAAATCTCGATGTCAACTAAATGTAAATAATGTCAAGTTCTATATTTATAATTATGGTATTATAACATATTATACATATCAAATTTCAAGTCTCTAGCAAAAATCGGCAGAAATCGCGAACGGTGGATCGGAATTCAATCAATGTCGTTGCGCAAATCATTCATAAAATAAATATGTATTAAGCACCAAATTTTAATTACTAGCTCTTTCCGTTCTCTTCCTAGCCGGGATTAATTAAAACGACGAAAATGCCACAAATAGTAACTTTGATTTCAACCAAAAGCTTCGTGGTTTGATCCAGGCATAAAATTGACACACAATATATTTTCAAGTCTCTAGCACTTACCGTTCTTAAGATGTTTTTTTCACAGACAGACACCTACGCGGACCAATAACTGAAACTCGAGATTTGGACTCTGGGTACCTCAAAATGTGTTTTGGTATCAAAAAATCGACATCGATAATTTCAGCCCATTACAATACTTCCCTTTTTATAGGACAAGGAATGTAGAGATGAAAGTTGACCTTGATATAACCTCAATATGTACCTGTACCCATGACATATTGGTGGTCACCAATTTCGAACGCTGGAACCGTTTCACCCTGTATGAAATAAAAGGTACCATAAGAACCCCATCAAAAATAAATATTTCCTTTTCCGAAAATTCAAACCGGTTCCGAGGAAAAATTAGTGATTAGAGAAGTACAAGTGTATTTTATCAAAATAATATCATTAGTATTTCAATGAGAAGTACAAGTGTGTCTCATCAAAATAATATCATTAGTATTTCAATGAGAAGTACAAGTGTGTCTCATCAAAATAATAACATTAGTATTTCAATAAGAAGTACAAGTGTGTCTCATGAAAATAATATCAATAGTTTTTGTCTTGCTGAACCCTAATGGCGCTAGTTCCAGACCACTCTGGACAAAACTACATGGTGAGCCAAGATTTCCAATGAAAAATGCAAGTGTGGTCTACCAATATGGTCCTAAATTAATAAACCCGTAATTGCTTCCTGGCTATCAATGAACTGTTTGATTCACAGGTGTCATTAAAATAATACATATAAGAGTAGGCGGAGAAAATAAAAAAGGCTATATTTTACTAAAACCAGATTCCAGTTGGATTCGATCTGTTATTGTAATGGAGGATGAGGATGACATAATGATCCATACAGGTACGATAAGGGGAACACGCAATCTCACACAGCCAATTTCCAACCAACACCTCGTTCTCACTTTGCGATTTTTTAACTTGACGATCTTTTTGACGTCCAAGACAAAAAATAAATCGTGACGGACAATTGTGTTCTCAATTAGAAAATATACGTTTATAATTTATCAGTTTTCTTACTAGACCATTTTTTTGTCTTGAAAATTAGTGGGAAAATTCCATTTAATTACAAATAACACTGGATTTTTCGTTCGATTTTTCTGTCACGGTGATTTTCAAAGTCAAGATGCTATGTCAAATTTAAAAGTGACGATTTTTTTAAATCGTCTTTTTAAAGTATTTAAATTTTTAAATACTCACTCGACTCAACACAAGGACTATTAAATGAATTTATTAGTACCCAACGAGTTGAGGTAAGCAAAATGATATTTATATCTAAATTAATACACGCGATATTTGAGGGTAATAAAAAAAAAAAAAAAAAAAAAAAAAAAANATTTGAGGGAAAAAAAAAAAAAAAAGAAGCATTCTAATTTAAATGTTTGTATTCGCGGGGTGTATAGTTAAATCAATAATTACGGTCTAGTTTATTATTGATATTTTAATTTATAATAGCACTTTCTTCTGTCTCAATTTTGGTGGGGGAATCCATTCTCATAAATTTTTTTTTGATATGTATCGTTTTGGCGAAAGAATTAGTATTCTATTTGTTCATATAGAAAAAGCAGAAATTCGAACGTAACTCGAAAACAGAGTTTTAAATTCTGAAGAGTTTTAAATTCTGATAAGTTTTCTGGAGTCCCAGCTCATGCCTTCCTCATGTCTACGAGTATTCTCATCAATTCGATATGTCTTGCCGTTTTGTATAAACGATTAGTATTACCTAAATTTTAATTTCCCCGATACCAGATTTTAACTTGTAACTTTGGAATGTCTGGTTATAATTTTTCAAATTATGTCCTAAATTAAGGATTGAGAGGTCACCTAAAACTTTCTCGCTTTGAGTTCGTATGTTGTACAAAATATCGGAAAATCGGACATAGGTAAAAAAAAAATCGGTCCGAATTTTCAACATTCGACAAAAAATAGCTGCCATTCAGGCGGAAACTTTGAGAAATTACGAAAAGCAAGCACATTGCCAAATCACAAAAAATTAATACACTGCAAATTATTACAGGAAGGACGCCATATTCGGAATACCATTTTGTTTTTTGAGAAAATTTCAAAGACCATAGTAAACTAAAGCTCAATCTTGGTCTTAAAAGTTAGTTTATACGGTTATCTAATATTTTGGAGAATTTTAGGGAAAACAAAGAAAGTATTTTTCCCCAATTTGGATTCTACCAAAAAAGTCAAAAATTCTTGTTCAACTTTATGGGGTCCTTTTTCGGAATACAATGGGTTCCCAATTCGGTATATAATAAAAGCCATAATATTTTATAATTGTTATTCTTGATAGACATGGCTAGAGCCATTTTTTTAGTCTTGAGATCCCCTCGGGTTAGACCATAGAACACGTCTTCCATCTTCAGGCAATACTTTACCAACTGTTCTTCTAACAGAGCACCTGGTACTGGGGGCTTCCCAATTTTAGTTGAGAAAGCTATACGGCCATCACCATACTTGGGATTTGACAGTCTGAACAATGTTTTTCTGGGAAGACCAAATACTTTGCTAACAGCATTGATTGCTTTCTCCATATTTTCCTTGTATTGCCTGTTCTTTGTTATTCTCTGTACAGACCTCACATGCGAAGGCTTCTTCTTTGGCGGCATTCGAAACAAAAACAATGGGGGAAAATATTTTACAAGACATACAAATTAAAAGGGTTCCCAATTCGGAATAGTTCCTAATTCAAAACTCTATTCCGTATATGGTACCCCAAAACATTCCGAATTAGGGCATTTATTTATTTTTTAAAATTTTTAATTATTTAAAAACAAAAAAGATTAAAAATAAACGGATGGAGCCAGAAAAATATTACAATAAAAACTACACATTTTAGTATAAAAAAAGTTCCACATACCTTTACTCCAAGTTGTCAAAATTATTTTTAAAAATAACACCTAAAAACTTTCGACACACGTAAAATATTAATTTCCGCCTCTCTGAAATTTCACCTCATAATGAGTGATGCCGATAAAAAAAAAGTCACGTGGATGATTAGAATGAACTTGTATATTCTCGTTTTGCTTTGTTTTCAAATAACCCGGTATTCCTACATAGGGACCCTATTTCGCGAATGGCGTCCTTCTTCTACGATCGATTCTTATATTATTAAAAATTAAAATGAATGAATTTAAATGAACCAGCCTTTATTACCATCAAGTTCATTCTCACATTAAAGATGGACGCTCGAATATTTTACTAATCATACTGATTCCATTTTACGCCATCAAATCTTATACGCAAAACAACATTTATATTTTCCCTTCATTTCAGGAATTTATGGCCAAAAGGAAATGATTCCAGATGGAACAATTGATATTGATCGTAAACGTACAAATCCTATTCGACTTAATTTAATCCATGTACCTGGTACCTTCACAGGTAATACAGGGTGTCTCGTAAAAATCTCTTATCTATAAAAAAGAATATTGTAATGGGCTAAAATTATCGATGTCGCGTTTTCTAGAATAAAAAATGTTTTGAAATCCCCAGAGGCCAAACCTCGAGTTTCAGCCATTGGTCCATGCATGTGTGTGACTATTGGTGAACAATATGTCCCATGAGTGGCGGGATTTGTTGTGATCTATGTATACATATACCTACTTGCATATGTGTGACTGTTTGTGAACAATATGTCCCATGAGTGGTAGGATTTGTCGTGCTCTATGCATACATATACCTACTTAACATGCATGTGTGTGACTGTTTGTGAACAATATGACCCATGAGTGGTAGGATTTGTCGTGCTCTATGTATACATATACCTACTTAACATACATGTGTGTGACTGTTTGTGAACAATATGACCCATGAGTGGTAGGATTTGTCGAGCTCTATGTATACATATACCTACTTAACATGCATGTGTGTGACTGTTTGTGAACAATATGACCCATGAGTGGTAGGATTTGTCGTGCTCTATGTGTACATATACCTACTTAACATGCATGTGTGTGACTGTTTGTGAACAATATGACCCATGAGTGGTAGGATTTGTCGTGCTCTATGTATATATATACCTACTTAACATGCATGTGTGTGACTGTTTGTGAACAATATGACCCATGAGTGGTAGTATTTGTCGTGCTCTATGTATACATATACCTACTTAACATGCATGTGTGTGAACAATATGGCCCATGAGTGGTAGGATTTGTTGTGCTCTTTGTATATATACACCTACTTAACATGCATGTGTGTGAACAATATGGCCCATGAGTGGTAGGATTTTTCGTGCTCTATGTATAGTATACATATACGTACTTAACATGCATGTGTGTGACTGTTTGTGAACAATATGTCCCATGAGTGGTAAGATTTGTCGTGCTCTATGTATACGTACAGGGTGGTCCATTTTAAGTGTCGTAGTCGATTTTCTCGACCCTTGTAGTAGATACAAAAATTCTATATTGAGATTATTTTCATAGCTCAAAGGGGGACATGATATAGTGACTTTTGCAAATCTTTCAATGTTACCCTTCAGGGTTATTTTAAGGTCAACTTCATTTTCTTAAATGGAGCGACCTGATTTTTTTTTTTTTTTTTTTTTTTTTTGCTTATTTGAATTTTACGTAAAATTCTAAATTCAATCAAATATTTACTTTTTGTTTTCGGATTGGTCACATACAGCAGAAATACCTTTCTTCTCCCAATGGGAACGACATGTAATACATTTGATTTCAGGTTGGAAAGTAACAAGATCCAGATATGAGTTCAAGCTTTTGCCCAGTATTCCAGATATGATTACGAATGCATATTTCACAGAACGAGCAGACAACCCAAATCTCGAAGTGACTGGCTTTGAGCATCCCTTGATCTATGTAGGAAAACCATTCTGCAGTTATGAAGAGGATGTTGCCAAATATGACCTCGTGTCACCTTATCGTACTATATACATACGCAATACACTTGGACATGCCGAGGGTGGTATATTTGTAACAATCACTCCTGGACAAACCGAATTTTTAGGGATCACTTATTATCAAAGGCAAATATTTGTTGGACCAACACAATTTACAGATCTGGATGTAAGTCGATTTCAGAGATCCTACTAATACAAGAACTAAATCTAAACTTTTATAGTATGCTCTATATTTTTAATAATATAAAGGCTGGTCTATTTATATTTACCAGTGGTTTGGATTTTTGTGAAACTTGCACCCTGCGTTATTCCCTTATTTATATTCACTGGATTCATTTTTTTGATAAAAAGGGAATCGATCCTAATATTTACCAGTGGATTGGATTTTTGTGAAACTTGCTTCTTGTGATATTCTCTTATTTATATCCACCGGATTCATTTTTTGGATAAAAAGAGAATTGATCCTAATATTTTACCAGTGGATTGGATTTTTGTGAAACTTGCACCTTGCGATATTCTCTTATTTATATTCACCGGATTCATTTTTTGGATAAGAAGAGAATCGATCCTAATATTTACCAGTGGATTGGATTTTTGTGAAACTTGCACCCTGCGTTATTCCCTTATTTATATTCACTGGATTCATTTTTTTGATAAAAAGGGAATCGATCCTAATATTTACCAGTGGATTGTATATTTGTGAAACTTGCTACTTGTGATATTCTCTTATTTATATTCACCGGATTCATTTTTTGCATAAAAAGAGAATCGATCCTAATATTTACCAGTGGATTGTATATTTGTGAAACTTGCACGTTGTGATATTCTCTTATTTATATTCAGCGGATTCCGTTTTTGGATAAGAAGAGAATCGATCCTAATATTTACCAGTGGATTGAATTTTTGTGAAACTTGCACCTTGCGATATTCTCTTATTTATATTCACTGGATTCATTTTTTGGATAAAAATAGAATCGATCCTAATATTTACCAGTGGATTGAATTTTTGTTAAACTTGCTGCTTGTGATATTCTTTATTTGTGGAAGATGATGTCACGTAGTGGCCACAATAAATGAAATAGCGCTCATTTTTTTTTTTTTTTTTTCATTTTTCATATTTTTTCGCACTGAACAGACGGTATTTCCTGCCGAATGTTGTTTTTAAGGCTCCCAGACTTCGTGGCTATTTAGCAAAGTTTGAAACTGTCAAATCAGTTGATCGCGTATGATAGCCATAATTGCCTTCTTTCCGTGGTATTACCCAAAATCATAGGTCCTATTCACCTATCCAAGAATAGTGAAAGTCTTCAAAGTTTTGAAAAAAATGCAAAAAAAAAAAAAACACACAAAAAAAAACTATCTTTTGAGATGTATTTTAGATCGGAAAAAAATGCAAAAAAAATGAAAAAAATGCAAAAAAAAAAAACTATTTTTTGAAATGTATTTTAGATCGGAAAACAGCGCCGGAGTCATTTCTAATTGAAGTTGAGGTTTTGAATACTTTTACTTAGCCATACCTCTTCAAGTTCTACTGAAAGTGTGAAAAAAAATCCCCCATCCTCGAAATAAGACTAAATATTTTTTTTCGAACTTTATAAATGCGTTCCGGATATGAACTCCCCTCAGCGTTGACCCCCCCCCTTAAAGTGCAAAAATTGAAAACTACTGGAAAAAAAATTCCCCTTAGAATAAAGAAATAGGTACTTGTTGAAACAAGAAAGAGCCTTTTTTTAAATTTTAATCTGTTCCTCAATATATCGAGTTCCGAATATGTATATTCCCCTCCTACAAAATCAAATTCTGGCTAAGGTCCTGAAGGTTAGCTTACATCCTAATACTAAAGACAAAACAATTACCCTCACACACCCGAATGTAAATCAAGGGTGCGCTACACTGCTCGATATCTCCAATGACCAATAAAAAATATTTTTGCCCGCATCTGCGGTACGTTGAACGCACCAGTTCCCGTTCGATCACTGAAGTTAAGCAACGTCCTGCGAGGTTGTACCATATAGGTGTCCATGTGGGTTCGCGGCCCCGAGATGCTGGCTATTTTTCGCGCCCAACCCAAGCTGGGTGAGTTCAATGTGGGTAGCTGGTTTGCAAGTTTCAGGCGAACGGAGGGTAAAAACCCCGTCTCGAATGACCAATAGATATTAAAGAGACGTTAAGCCAAATTAAAAAAATTAAAATAAATATTTTAGAGACTTATATTTTAAAAGTTGGTGTGACCAATTTTGGTAATCCCTTCTGTATTTTCAATATTAATTTTTTTCAGGGAGAGAATGAAGAAATGTTGGTCACAATTATAGAGAGATCTCTAAGAAATGCCATGAACATAACACTTCGACTGCAAGCGTTGGCTTTTATTGCGAATGATTCTATTTTTTCCCATAAAATAAATACAATTTATACATAGATTCTAAACCCGTGCAATATGCAGGGTGTCCCAAAAACATGTCATCCTTTTAACCACGTATTCCAAATGTCAAATAAAAACCAATTTCCTTTATAAGCATAGGTCCGGAAATTCACCCCTCACGCGCAACAGAGCTGTCCAAATCTATCGCTAGTACTTCTTGTTATCTCTTTGATTTAAACCCGAAATTCATAGCCAAAAAAAAAATGGGAACCTATATAACTCCCGTTTATCCTGTTCCGGTAGCATTTATGGTTAGGATTTTTGTCCAGAACGCATAAGAAATCAGAAACTTCACAAAAATGTTGCGTGGAAAGGGTGCATTCCCGGAATCATATTTAACCAAGAAAATGGTCTTTATTTGAACTCTATAGGTGGTCAAAAGGATTACATGTTTTTTGGTTCACCCTGTATATAGCATGTTTATTACATATTTAATTCATAGAAATATTGGTTTATTATTCTCAATGATGGCAATCACTGCAAAATAATACTGCATGTAACATAACAATCACCTCTCAGCATTTAAAGGTGTACTCTGTACTCTATGAAAAGTATTTTCAATGATGACAATCACTGCAAAATAATGTTGCGTGTAACATAACAATCACCTCTCTGCATTTAAAGGTGTACTGTATGAACATTATTCTCAATGATGGCAATCACTGCAAAATAACACTGCATGTAACATAACAATCACCTCTCTGCATTTAAAGGTGTACTCTGTACTCTATGAACATTATTTTCAATGATGACAATCACTGCAAACTAATGTTGCGTGTAACATAACAATCACCTCTCTGCATTTAAA
>CM022878.1:32680480-32711645 GCA_012654025.1 Pachypsylla venusta | reverse complement strand
CTTTGCTACGCCTTTTATATCTAGAAACATTCGATTATCGTTGGGGGAGGGCGAGCGCATTTCGAAATCTATTCCGGGCGCCTATAACAGCTACCAGCCCAACGATACGTGGTGTTCCCAAGCGGTCACCCATCCAAGTACTGACCACGCCCGACGTTGTTTAACTTCCATGATCTGACGGGAACTGGTATATTCAACGTGGTATGATCGTTGGATCTCACATTGTTTACATATCTCTCTGTGAAACTAGATGGGTTTAACGCCTGTTATGGTATAGGTACCTTTTGCCCAGCCCTCCCCGAAAAAAAATCCTGTGTACGCCCCTGACTTTATGAACCTTTTTAGTCATCACAAAAAAATAATATTAATAAAATTTAAGTGCTAAAAAATATTTATTTTTAATTTTTTTAAAAATAAAAACAAAAATACCCCTTCAAAATTCTTTTAACCTTCATGTGAACGAAGATTCTGACACCCTAATAGGACCGAAGAAAGTACCCGGGTACCTGTCTTACTTTACCTTGGAAACACATACTTTTCTTTGAATTCAGATCTTTTCTCATTGATTTTATTTGTTATTGTAAATTTTTGTGCTACTTCTGAATAAAACGGTTAAAAATCTTTAGGAAATTAATCAAAACAATTCATAAACCAGTCCATTGTCTTTGAAATGACTCTGCCAAAATTAATTGAGCAGCAGAAATTGTCATCAATATGAAATATATCTCCAATCTTTGATGTTTTATTGTAAAACTCAAATATTATTTGCATTTATATTTTAATCCTATGTTTTATACGAAGTCTTTTCAACATGAATTCTCATAATGCTGATGCTTCTGTCAAAATTCGAAGGTAATTAAATCAATTTTTTATCTCAAAGGATTTTTTTTTTCTCTCTCTCTCTGTCGTAAAAAAATAACTAGTCGACCAAATTAGCTCCAGCAGGTAAATTAAGAGTGGGGCTCTCGGGCTGAATGTGAGCGGTTTGGTGGCCGGTATTGACCTATAAATAATTTTCGGAATCGAAAATTGATTTCTGTGACTGGGCTTGTCACGTTTACAAAAACGAAGTTCCCCATTCTTGTAAAGTGATGTGACTAATAAATATGATGTCTGTGTCAGATTTGACTCAGAAGAAATTATAGCAATACTAGGTGAAGAATATGACCAAGAAGATGAAGCATAAATCTCAGACGAGCCAATTATTTACGGTAAAATATCAGACGCAGAAGATGGTGTCATATTTGAGGAAGATGACTATGATTCAGACGACAGTGCCGAAATAGTCGTTGGAAATATTCACATAGAAAAATACAAGACAGAATGGTGTACACTTCCACCAACAGCAAGAAAGAACTTTGCAAGGAATATTCTGCGGCAGAAAGATGGTCCTCCCATCGCAGCAAAAATTGGTCCGCAAAAGAAAATTTCAAGTCATTCATATCATCTAAAATGTGTTCCATTATCATAAGGGAAACAAAGAGGAAAAGTCAAACAATAATTGAAGGAATCACCCTTCCGCTATAAGAACAGACAAACGCAGAATATTCTGAAATAACTAGCAAAAGAATTATGTATCCCTGCCATAAAAAAAAGATCAAATAATTCAATATTGATGGGGAAACCATACATCCATACTGCCACCTGCCACAGAGGCCGTTTTGGGAAGAAAGATTTTAGGTAGAAGTATTACCAACGAATGTACTATAAACTTTCAAAAAACAGATAAAACGGGTAGAATAGCCCAAGTAGGCGCTTTTCTAGTTTTCCTTCTCAAAGAGAAGGAAAACTAGAAAATGTTAAGTGAAGTGTAGCAAACCCATCTGTGACGAACACACCATAAAAAATTCAACTTGCAAAGTGTACGAAACAGAGGTTTTGTAAGTATTAAAAAAATCATATAAAATTCCCACAATTTGTTGATATCAAAATTAAAAAAGAAAGTAGTTAATTAATTAAAAATAATTATTTAGAAATTATACATAAAAAATATTTAAAATTTGGTGAATTTCGTATATGTAAAACAACTTTTTGTTGTAAATTTGTAAATTGTTATGTTGTAAATAAAAAATATTATTTTATTATCTTTTAATTATTGTTTATTATATTGTATTAATCTACTATCATTAATAATTACAAAGGTAATAAAGATAATTACAATTATAATAAAATAAATTCTTGTCAACATTTAAAGAATTGTCTTATTTTCAATATATTCCTATGCAAAATGCATTGAGTACCCGGGTACCTCTTCGGTCCAAATCAGGTGTTCGGTTTTGTTTGGCTCCCCATGAGCTCCCTTTTCATAATATTTTTTTTCAAAATTAGTTTAGAAGACGTAGAATTCCTAACTTGAGGCATTCAGAAAGTTTCAAAAAAATAAAAAAAATAAACGCTAAGTGATGGAAAATGGCAATCAAAGTCGCTATGGACACCCGGGTACCCCTCCGGGCCGTTGAAGATTAAAGGACTTCATAGTCAAATATCCCGTAACCCATTAGTGATAGGAAAGAAAACGTTCAATACAAACCCCCTTATTTTTTAAAGAAAAATTTAGGTCTATTTTAAGTTTAACTTTTTTTTTAAATCAATTTTTGTATTTTTATTGTGGCATAATTTTTTCTGGTCTACAATTATGAGCTAATAACTTGTATGAGGAGGATAAATGAGACGCAATACATAGTTAATGGTTTTGGGGGCCCATATCAATTATTAGCTTCTAAGACTAGATTATGTATGATAACAATTAGCAACCAACAACAATTTAATATAGCTATACAATACACCCTTATGATAACAATTAGCAAACAACAGCAATTTAATATAGCTATACAATACACCCTTATGATAACAATCAGCAACCAACAACAATTTAATAAAGCTATGCAATACACCCTTATGATAACAATTAGCAAACAACAACAATTTAATAAAGCTATACAATACACCCTTATGATAACAATTAGCAAACAACAACAATTTAATATAGCTATACCTGGTAACTGCCTTGGTAGCTCAGTGGTCAAGCGCTCGACTGGTAATCAGGAGGTCGCGGGTTCGAATCCCAGCCAAGGTAGTATTTTATCCTCTCAATTAATTGAGAATTTGACCACAATAATAGTACAAGCTTACTGCTGGGGTAAAGGGACTCGTTAGTCTCATTCGAGCAGTATAAATAAGCAGTATTATTATTATTATGCAATACACCCTTATGATAACAATCAGCAACCAACAACAATTTAATATAGCTATACAATACACCCTTATGATAACAATTAGCAAACAACAACAATTTAATATAGCTATACAATACACCCTTATGATAACAATTTGGAAACAACAACAATTTAATATAGCTATACAATACACCCTTATGAAAACCTAGAAATGAACAGGGGGATACTCGTATAATGGTCGGAACGAAAGTAGGCGAACTTTCTCTTCTTGATGTGCCTATCCGCTTCGGATGTTGGCTATTTGTATCTTGTTCACGGCAGCGCGAAATAACTGCATTGTAGATTGGTTGAACCAAATTCCAAGGTTTTTTAACCAAGATATCCGTCTTCTTCCTACTCCCCTGGCACCATAAACTTTTCCTTGAAGAATTTTCTGGAGAAGGAAGTATCGGCTCTCATTCCTCATTACATGCCCTAGGTAACTAGGTATTGCAGTTTTCGTTAATTTACTGTATTTATAACCTCCTTCTCTTTACCCACCCTCCTTCGATATTGGTGACTTTGTCCCTCCAAAATATTTTCAAAATTCAAGAGGCTTCTGTAAAATCTTGAGTTTACTTGTACGTAGAACCAATCGCCTGTGAAGTCCTTGTTTTAATAAAAATTTGAAAAATGCAAAATGATGATGAAAATTTTAGTGTTGAAAATTTTAGTATATCCTGTAAAACTCTATATCTTTCTATTTCCACTATGAACATTTCTCCAATAGTGATATTTCTCCAATTCATACAGCCACAATTACCTATGTTTATGAATAGTGCAACTCAATATCAGATTTCGCCAATTCATACAGCCGCAATTACCTATGTTTATGGATAGTGCAACTCAATATCAGATTACGCCAATTCATACAGCCACAATTACCTATGTTTATGAATAGTGCAATTCAATAGTCAGATTTCTCCAATTCATCCAGCCACAATTACCTATGTTTATAAATAGTGCAATGCAATAGTCAGAGTTCTCCAATTCATGCAGCCACAATTACCTATGTTTATGAATAGTCCAAATCAATAGTCAGATTTCTCCAATTCATGCAGCCACAATTACCTATGTTTATGAATAGTGCAACTCAATAGTCAGATTTCTCCAATTCATACAGCCACAATTACCGATGTTTAAGCATATCAAAGAGGAAATCAATAAAAATATTGAATTTTAATAAAAATTGTGAAACCCCCGGCAATTCTGTTTCCACTCTATCCTCCATTAATGATAAATTTCATATAGTTTTGTGTACCCCCGTGAATGCTCACCCTTCAGTAACACAACAAACGATGTTGTACAATGAAGTTCAGGGCGTGTATGTTACAATTCCTCTACTGCGAGAGTGTCCCATAAATCTTTCATGTACAGGAAAATGGAATGTCATATTAATTTATAAATGCAGATTACTATCATTTCTGAGAGAAATATAAAAAATGTATAGAATTATCATGTGGTGCGCACTGTGTAGTGCAGTGTAATTATTTATTTTTAATATGAAATGCATGTGCATGTGAATTACAGACTCGTTTATTAGTTCATAGTGAGCTTTCAGCAATGCATACATTTAACCATGTGTAATCATAGTTAGTTTCATAATAGTGATGGATAGTAAAGAGTTCATTTTATTTTAGTGGATGTGCCAAATTTTCCAGTTGATTTTTTTACATAAATTATTCTTAGACATACATTTAACCATGTGTAATCATAGTTTACATAAATTCTTCTTCTTGGGGGCCAGGTAGAATTTTACATTCTTTCATTCTGTATCTTTCTATTTTCCATTTGATACAAAATACGTTACAATTTGTGTTCAATGACTACAAAATAAATCCAAACTTGAGGGTGAGAACTTGTAAGCTTTTTGCTTTACAAATTAGGTATAAAAGCCTCTGCCCCATGGCCTATGAAACTGATGACTTTAACATAGTATGGGGGGTTTACCCAAAAACAAAGATTGTCGGTAAAACTATTTGTATCAGCTAAGCCTTGAACACAGATTGCCTGTATTATTCTTATATTGAAACCGACCTCAATGGCCCAGTGGTTAAGAGTTGGACTTGTAACTGGACATGTAACCAACTTTGGAGTATTCACCCAAGGACCAAAGCTTTTTTTTTCAAAGCTTGCTTCTTAGACAAATGTTTTAAATGTGTAAGTTCATTTTGTTTTTCAAATATTCCTTAATTTTAGTCATTTTCTAAAAATCCGTGACTACATTCCTACTAGAGCTAAAATGGAAAAGAAAATCCCTACATGTAGGGATATATCCTCACTCGACACGAATAATTTGCCTCCTCCATTTTCTAATGCAGACTTCGCTTGTGAACCACTGCTAATAAGTATGCAATGTGTAAGCAGTATAAAATGATTTTAACGTGGACCCAAAAACGGGGTCTATATGACCAATAAAGCCAAAGACTTCTAATGTTCATCCGGAGTTTCATCAAACCACTCGTTCAAGATATTTTTTCAATAAATTTATCTTGGGACAAAATGACAAAGCTTTGGGAGCATGTTCATCACTTTGTGTAATACGTCACTTTGGGTGGACAATACTACAGTACATTCCATTTTTTAATTAACAACGTATTTTGAGCTCGTTAGAATTATGCAGCAAATAACAACTACAACCTGTGAATGATTCAATTTTGATATTGAGCATCTCTTTCACTTCAATAAATATGAAATATACGTAATGATTTATACTGGGTGTACCAAAATATATGTGATCTCCCCGAATCCCCCACTAAATGAAGAAAATACTTAATAGGTCCGAGATGCCTCTTCTCCAAACTACAGTGCCTATGTTCCTTTTTATTTTGTTTTCGCTCTCTATTTATTAACAACTAGGTACTCAGATTTCCTGTGTGGCTACACAGGAAATCTTACACAGGAATCTTAGGTACACATTGATAAAGACAACAATGTGAAGTGACCCCCCGATCATTATTATATCCACGATAACACACTTTGACCTTTGAAAACGCCAATTGTTGATATTTGTACAGCAAGTGTATTTGTCCGATCTCCTAACAAAATAATATAAAAACAAACGTAGCTATCAAAGCATTACAATAATCCTGTAAGCACAGATGCCATCTGGAAAATAAAAAAAATATTTCGGAACTCTTTACCTATATTCAAGTTCTATTTTTCTTTAAACGTCTGCTCATATAACGTTAACTCCGGAACGCCTAGCCGATTTTCATGAAATACTGTATGCGAAAATTCAGTCGAGTTATTACTTTTCCCGTTCCTTACTTCGTGGAATAGACTGATTATTTTTTTGGTCCTATTGTCCTAATCAGGACCTCATTGCCAGATCACTGGTATACAATTCATCAGTACTAGTAGCGTTATACTCTTTTGGCCGACACGGCGGGCGCTAACGTACTTAAAATATCATAAATATTAATTAGGTACCACGCTGAACTCCCGACATCGTTAAACTAGTTTACTTCGTTGAACAAACAATTATGATACGTATCTTTTCATATCGTTTATTTTATATAATTATACGTTCGCGGCGCGACGTATACAGCGGGCTCCGTGTAGTTAAACACTAGTAACGTAAATGTCGTAAATGCGGAATTCCAGTAAAAAATAGAAATGAATTAATTAATTATTTACCACCAGTGATGCGAAACATTAAACACTCGTAAACTTCTTCAATTAGATATTTTTAAAGGATTAGTTCAACCGGCGGGTTGGAAATAGTATTATTTCTGCTGTATGCAGAGGGTAACGTGAAAGTAATGCAACATTTGGTTTCAGCGATAACTATAACTATAGTGTTATACGCGGCAAATCATGGAAATATATGTTACCAGCCCTTCACCTCAATAGGTTATACTACTATTGAAAATAACAGATTTCTAGGTTCAGTAGACCCTGAAATATTTGAAGTGGGACAGAGTAACTCGATTCCCTATTATTTAATTCAATAATCTATTGTGGTACCTATATCGGTGATCAATCAAAAGTTGTGACATCGTTACCGATGGCAGCTAGATATACTGGTGAGTGCATTTTTTTTTTAAAATTTGGCATAACGTCTCTTTAACATCTATTGGTCATTGAAGACTGGGGTTTTACCCTCCATACACTGGCAAAGTGCAGTTCTAAATACAGTTATCATACATCTAATCTGGTTTGACTTAGTCCCCTACAACGATGTCAATCTCTGCAATATAATGACAAAAGTAGCACAAAAGATGATACTATTGCACTTTTTTTTTGTACTAATTTACACTCGGTGCACCCTGAGAAGGTCCTCATTGCTCCTAGTAATAAAGTCATAATTATCTTAATGGATTCATTAAATACCTACAATACCTAGTTTATTATAAACCTCTGGGATTTTGGGATTACAAAGCCAGTTTGTAGAATAGTGATGGCAGTTTTCTCCTACTACCGTTAAACCCCATGTAAATAGGTACAAAAAAAAATTGTTAGGAAGAGATTCCAGCCTTTTAAAAATTCTGCTTCGAACAAAAGATGAAAAGTCATCAGCAAAATGCAGTTTCTATGAATTCTGTGAGGAAAAAGCGAGGGTTACCATTCCAGGAAAGGTTACAGCTGAAGAGAGTTGGTACAGGGCAAAAGGTTGTGGAATCGTAGAATTATATAAAGTATATTATTATATAATAATATACTTATATATATAATATATTATTATATAAAATCGTAGTGTAACAACGCCAACCCCAAACAGAATTGAGGAAAAGTGAAGTTAAAAAAGAAAAAGTGGTAAGCCTCTTCACAATATTTTTTTAGTGTCTAATGTATCAAAAATATCTTCAATCGACCTTAGTCTGGTTACACCGACAATGGCCGTTACTCAAGTTAAACTAGCTACTCAATCGTGCTCATGAGGCTGAGTGCACCTAGTCACTAGTATTAAGTTTTTAATTGACCCCGCCCAGAATTGAATCATGTCCTCCGAGTCATCTGTGTCTCTTCGGTATCATAGAAGAGTCACGGAGGACTGCTGTGAAGGCACAACTGGTGTTTTTCATGATATTTTTTTTTTTTAAACAAACTATTTTTTTATTTTATTTTGAACATTAATAAAAATTAATACAAAATACAAAAAGAACCAATAACACAAATTAAAGAAGAAAGTTCAAAAATCAAATTAAATAAAATTTAGAATTATCAATGTTCTTGTTGTTAAAATGTCTTCTGGTTAAAATCTACTTTTAGTTACTGCAGTCCATTATACGGGAACGTATGTGTCGGACTGCAGTGTAGTGATTAAAATAGTTGTATAAATTGATAAAACATGAGTAAGAATTTAAGCAAACTACCGTTATTTATTACCAGGATTCACTTACTTTTTCACTTCCGACTCGAATTTCGTCTACTTTGCAGACATTTTCAAGGTAGTGAAAAAGTAAGTGAATCATAGTCATAAATAACGGTAGTTTTTTCAAAGTTACCAATAGGATGTCTAATATAAATTTGTCAAATAATAAAGAATTTAACCATTTATCTCTGTTTCTGTTAACGTTTTCCAAATTCATTGATAGGTAACAACTGCATCGAAGATTATATGATTATTGTATGTACCAAGTTTAGATAGCCGTGTTCAACCAAAACCTCAAACCCAAAACGGCATTCTCGTAATGAGGACCGTCTTTATTATGAAACATCCAGCGTGATGTCGAAATATCCTATCTGTGAACCACACTGAATAATACAATTTTCTTTCTACGTAAAAGAATTTTCAATTGGGGGAATGGCGGGCAGGCGGGGCGGGTGCTGAAATATTTCACTGTTCACTGTTTATTTACATAATAATTTATAATTTACCTTTGTCGTAACAGTTTTTTTTTTAAAAAAAATAAAATATATGTGGAGCGCATTAGATTTATTCGAATTGTCTGTCAGCATTTTTTGCCCTACACGTCATCTCTATGCCTCATTCGTTAGGCACCTATCTCAGATCGTTCACTTTTTGGCGTTGTCTTTTTTGTTGCTGCTACGAATTTAACAAAATCAATACATCAACCTACAATAAAGTAGGTTGATGGTGTATTGGTAAAAAGTAGGTTGCTGGTGTATTGGTAAAAAAGTAGGTTGCTGGTGTATTGGTAAAAAAGTAGGTTGCTGGTGTATTGGTAAAAAAAGTAGGTTGCTGGTGTATTGGTAAAAAAGTAGGTTGCTGGTGTATTGGTAAAAAAGTAGGTTGATGGTGTATTGGTAAAAAAGTAGGTTGATGGTGTATTGGTAAAAAGTAGGTTGCTGGTGTATTGGTAAAAAAGTAGGTTGCTGGTGTAGTGGTAAAAAAGTAGGTTGCTGGTGTATTGGTAAAAAAGTAGGTTGATGGTGTATTGGTAAAAAAAGTAAGTTGCTGGTGTATTGGTAAAAAAGTAGGTTGCTGGTGTATTGTTAAAAAAGTAGGTTCATGGTGTATTGGTAAAAAAGTAGGTTGGTGGTGTATTGGTAAAAAAGTAAGTTGGTGGTGTATTGGTAAAAAAGTAGGTTGGTGGTGTATTGGTAAAAAAAGTAGGTTGCTGGTGTATTGGAAAAAAATTGGGTAGGTGTTGTATTGATATAGTATTGGTAAAAAGTAGATTGGTGGTGTATTGGTAAATAGTAGGTTGATGGTGTATTGGTAAATTGTAGGTTGGTGGTGTACTGGTAAAAAAAGTAGGTTGGCAGTGTATTGGTAAAAAAGTAGGTTGTTGGTGTATTACTATTGTGGCACGTGGATTCATATGCCAGCCAATTGTTGCCTGGAACTTGCCCTCATGAATTCGATTTTTTTTTTTTTATAAAAAATAGGTACCCGATTAAGACATTTCATTATAATTGCAACCTAAATTTGGTGGAACCGCCCCCCAAAGTGAGCACGGCTCCTATTTAGAAAATTCAATATTTTATTCAGGGATAATACGAGTATATTACTTTTTGTACTGCGGGACACCTTTGTATCGAATTTCAGCTTTCTCGCTCATCCCGAAGTACCACTTCTGAATTTCGATTATTTGGTGGTGAAAACCGTCCATAAATCGGGAAGAAATCGGAAAATTTCAAATTTTATATTTTTTAATGCGGTCCTCATAGACTATTTTTTTTGGGGGGGGGGCATTCTCGGTCATTTTTCTTTTGGCGGTAACTTGCTTTTACTTGAACTTTCGATTTTTTCCTTTCTTGTTACGCACCTTCTTTTCTTTTCTGTGGTTGGGGCCTTAGCGACCATCAGCTTTCTCAACAGCCTCTGCCCAAACTCTTCTGTCTTGGGCAATCTCTTTTCAATCTTCTGGGTTGATTTCCATCAGCTCAACGTCGTCTCTAATATTATCTTTCCATCTTGCTCTGGGTCTTCCTCTCATTCTGTAACCTTCTATATCTCCTTCGAACGCTATTCTTGCAATTCTATTATCCTGCATCCTCACGACATGACCCGCCCAGTTGAGCCGGCTTTCTTCATTGTCTGGAATCTGGATAATGTTGGGATATTGATATCTTTCTTCAATTTCTCTATTTTTCAGAATTCTCCACTCCTGAAAGACAGGATCAAAGATTGGGCCAAAAATTCTTCTCAATATTTTTCTTTCAAATAATTGCAGTTTATCTTCATCTGTTTTACGGAAGGTTAAGGCCACACTACCGTAGAGTAGGATTGGTACAAAATAGCATTGATAAAGACTTATTTTGAAATTACTTGACAAAGATCTTCTTTTTAAGATATTTTGGATAATAAAGTATGCTCTATTTTCTGCGACAGTGCGAGCTTTATGTTCTTGTTCTATTTTGTTTTCCGAGTTAAAGAAGCTTCCCAAAATATTTGAATTCTATTACTTTTTCTAAGGTCAGGTTTCAATGATGTACTTTTCAACTATATAACTATATTGTACTTTTATACTTATAAAACGCAAAGTCCAGTTGGTATACTGACTTGTTACGCACCTACATATACTAAATTTCAAGACTCCCAGTTTACCCATCGTGGAGCTACGTTTTGATTATCAATCAGTCAGTACATCATTGAATTTGTAATAGCTACTTGTTAAGAGTTTTTATCAGAATAGAATAGAGCTTGGAGAGTATTTTATTTTCTATGAGCACTATACAAGTACTATCATGGTAATGGTAATGATAAGAATAAATTTGTTGTAATGACTACTTTAGCATAATTAAAGCCCTCGAAGTAGAAAGACACGAGCAAAATAATCAAGGCCAAGCTTTTACTCATTTTCTCTTTACCCACTTTCTACATCTCCAATGATGTTTTTAATTTATTGAAACATTTTTAATTTATTAAGAGTTCTTGAAAGGATTCGATTATCTAGAAAAAAAATAAAACCCAACCCTAAAAAATTTCTATATTTATCGTTTCGAGTTAGGTGGAATCCAAAACTCGATTTAACCACATCATCGATACCAGCTAATAACAAATGTGCCAAGCATCTCAAGGTCCCAATTTGAAATTTAATCCTGAACGTGGTCAGAATCATTGTAAACCTCTGTAGTGATGGCCCCAACAAACGCAACTCTTTTAACCGAATTAAGACCTCTTTTAACCGAATTTTTTCGTCACTTATCGGTCACATATATTATAAATATAGGGTTCCATAAATATGTACCGATAAGATTGCACCAGAATTTCCGTCGAGGGTTTGGAATTATAAAATTCGTAGGTATGTTCGTTTAAAGGATAAATGGGTACCAATCATTTATTTGACAAAAATGAAAAAAAAAAAAATTTGTTTCAATTTTTGACCTAATGAAGTGAGTACTAGATTTAACACCTCAGTTTTTCTTTAGTTTGTTTGTGTGGGTTTGTCTTTTGTGTCACGATAACTCTCATACGCCTCGTTCTAGTTTGATCAAATTGGATGTGGGCATTTGTTATATTTTCATATAATTAGGTGTTTAGTTTTTGGGTCATATGGGCCACCTGGCCCAAATAGCAGCCCTCCTACTACTCTTCAGTGACATGTTTTTATACGATGCGATTAAGTAAAATATAAATAAAATTAATCAGAACTGTTACAAGATGGACATAATAATTATGAGATGGACAATGGACATTCACCCTCATAATACTTATGAGATGGACATTCACCCTCATAATACTTACGAGATGGACATTCACCCTAATAATACTTATAAGATGGACATTCACCCTCATAATATTTATGAGATGGACATTCACCCTCACAATACTTATGAGATGGACATTCGCCCTCATAATACTTATGAGATGGACATTCACCTTCATAATACTTATGAGATGGACATTCGCCCTCATAATACTTATGAGATGGACATTCGCCCTCATAATACTTATGAGATGGACATTCACCCTCATAATAACTATGAGATGGACATTCACCCTCATAATAATTATGAGATGGACATTCACACTCATAATGCTTATAAGATAGACATTCACCTTCATAATACTTATGAGATAAACATTCACCCTCATAATACTTATGAGAAGGACATTCGCCCTCATAATACTTATGAGATGGACATTCACCCTCATAATACTTATAAGATGAACATTCACCCTCATAATACTTATGAGATGGGCATTCACCCTCATAATACTTATGAGCTGGACATTCGCCTTCATAATACTTATGAGATGGACATTATCCCTCATAATACTTATGAGATGGACATTCACCCTTGTAATACTTATGAGATGGACATTCACCCTCATAATACTTATGAGATGGACATTCACCCTCATAATACTTATGAGATGGACATTCACCTTCACAATACTTATGATATGGACATTCACCCTCATAATACTTATGAGATGTTTGTAAATTATTCTCCATCTCTCCTTTCTCTCCAAAATCATCGAAATTGAGTGAGGTATATAGTTCACTAAAAACTAGTTAATTGTTCGTGAATCGTGAATGTAGGTAATTCTCTTTGACATCGCATAAGATATTTTGACCAACCAACCCAAAAAGTAATTAAATAAATGGTACCTTTTGTCTGTGGCCAAGTTTGTAACGCAGAACGTGTGTTGAAACTTCAACAAGAATTTAATTACGAAAGTGTAATTTAATAAAACATCGAGTACAAACCTCTTCAGTAGAAATAATTTATATCCCATTGTAATTTACTTTTGTGATGTCCAAGGCTAGCAGCTCCTGTTGATATCATAATTATCCGCTAGCTAGGTACCTGAATAGTTATTTCTCCTATTAATCTCAATTTTCCAACGTCTACGGCACGTTGAATACACCAGTTCCCACTAGATCACTTAAGTTAAGCAACGGTCAGCGGGATTGTACCATGTAAATGTCCACGTGGGTTCGCGCCCTTGTGATTCTGGCTTTTTTTCCGGCCCAACCCAGGATGGTTGAGGCGGTGGATTCGTAACCAGGAGGCTGTTGGTTCGAATCCAACTCCATCCGCCCTCTTCGACACAAAATTGGAAATAGAATCTTTAGAAGAAGGCGCCTAGGTATTATAAATATATGCATATGTAAGTATATATTATATATTTGAAAAAAAAAAAAAAAAATGTTGGCAAGTTTCCAGCGAATGGAGAGTAAAACCTCCATCTCGAATGACTACTAGATGTTAAAGAGACGTTGAAAAATAAAAAATCTTGATTACCCTTGGAGTACTCAACTCCGTGAACGCGGAGCCCACATGATTTTTGTTTCCTCTGTAATAAACGAGAATTTCTTATAATTCGAAATCATGAAATTTCTTATAACCTATTACACATCTAGTTACAGTAGAATCCCGCTTATTCGAAATCCTGAAAGAGCGAAAATCTCAATAATTCAAAGGAATCATGAATCCTTCGTCCTTAAATAATAAGAAAAAAAAATGCATTTAAATAAATCCTCTCGATATAGCGGGTAGAGCTGAAACTTTTCATTCCAAATTCAATACGGAAGCGTCTTATAAATCGATTTTTTCACTACATGTGAAAATTCCAGACAAGATTATAAATTGTAGTATCGTGAATGAATCAATAGTGGCATGATTCCGATGGTAGCCAGATGTATGAGACTACAGCTCCAAAGATGTTGTTCTTTGTTACTAAAGTTTTTAACTGTCATCATACATCTTAGCTTGGAGGCTAATAATTGACATGGGCACCCAGAATCATATCAATCACTGCAATATAATTACGTCTGTAACATACTAATATTCCAGAGTTGCTTTCTATTTATTTTACAGCTCAGGTGGACTCGGCCCGTGGGGATGTCATTCTCATGTATTCAAGTATGCTCCACTGCGGTCTCCTTAATAATGTCTTTATACTGAAAGATACTCGTACCCTGTAAATGTCCCAAATAATGAAATTGATGACTTTGTCCTCAACATTGAAAGCAATGAAAAAGAGATAGGTGGTGTGGAGGTGAGAGTGGAGGATGAGCAATGTGATGAGTAGAGGCAATGGAGATGGAGAGCTATTATAAGAGCTCTCTATTGTTCTCTTTTACTGGGAGTCATTAGTCTTCTCACAAAAATGTTGAGGGACAAAATAAATATTGTTTCAATAAGGTACTTGGACTACAGTATTCGCCTGTTATACCTACTTAAAATAACAATGCCTCTGTCTTTAACAGTTTATAAATTACTGTAATATAGAAAGAAATTAATTTTTCCCGTTAAAATTGTAATCAATAAATTGATAAGGATGTTTGTAAGCAGTAGCAATTTTCCGCGTATCAAGAATTGTAATTATTTTTGAGAATAAATTCTATGATAAGCCAACGATCATACCACGTTGAATACACCAGTTCCCGTCAGATCACTGAAGTTAAACAACGTCGGGCGTGGTCAGTACTTGGATGGGTAACCGCCTGGGAACACCACGTATCGTTGGCTCTTTTTTCCGGCCCAACCCAGGCTGGGTGAGGTCAATTTGGGTAGCTGGTTTGCAAGTTTCCAACGAATAGAGGGTAAAACCCCCGTCTTGAATGGCCAATAGATGTTAAAGAGACGTTAAGACAAATTAAAAAAAAAAATCTATGATATTTTTATCGACTGCGTAAAAATTCTTAAATTAAATATGATTCAATAACTTTGAGAAAAGAAAGCAACTCTGTAATATCATATGAAGTTGTGCCTCATAATAACTCAACAATAAAACTGTTTATACACATACACAAAGTTTATTTATTTATATGTTACGGTAAAACTAGATAATGGGGTGATTGTATACAATTACCGGTAATTGTATACAATCCCCAGAGTCTTTGGTGAAAGTAAGAAATTCAAATTTCAACGATCGACACGCAAGTCCAGTGCGCTTGTTTATCACGTGCATTTTTGATCCCGTTATCAGTCTGCAGTTCAAAACGTTTCCTAACCTCTCTGGGGGGGAGCGTTTATCTTAACTCTTATATTGATAAAATAATAAATAAAAANATTCAGGCTCTATCTACTTTTACCGTAACATTAACATAAACAACATTCAGGTTAAAAAGTAATAAATAAAAGCCTCTTGTTTTTAATTCAGGTTTAAAAAAATAAATAAAAATTACACTTCTTGAAAAACTATTTGAATTTATTGTTTTTATTTCTTCTTTTCATTTCATTTCCTACATTCACCAGGCACCTTTGGCGATTGTATACAATTACCGGTAAAAGTAGGAAATAGAGAGTAATTTCCTACATTCACCAAGTGACTTTAGGGATTGTATACAATTTCCGGTGATTGTATACAATCCCCAATTATCTACTTTTACCCTAACATATACATCAGGGTGTTATGACAAAATTAAATGCATGTCTTGATCTTGAACCATATTTAAGTTCAAATGAGAGGAGGTTCCTGAAAAAATGATATCTTGCTACTTCCTATGGTCAAGATTTTGAACGGCAATCCCTTTTTAATTGTTTTTCAAGCTTCGTGCTGTTAGATGTATGTTTTCATGAGACTTGTAGCAGGTATAGCAGCTGGGAGAACACCTTACCAGACGAGAAAAATAGTTTAATCCTTTGTTTGAACTGCAAATTAAATATTTGAAAATTTTAAATTGAAATGCGTTGACAGATTTTACAAAAGATATAATATGACATTAATTGATTTTGAGTGTCTCATGTTCAAAGGGAAGAGAAAGATAATGAATGATGAGATATTTTATGTGGAAAGAGATTTAGAAAGCTCACGGCAATGAACATTTAATATCGAACAATCAGGTTAATAGATACAAATCAAACGAAATCTAAAAGGAAAAATAAATAATCACTATTATTAGGTCTTCGAATAAGAGTGGGATAGTACTTATATGAAAATCGATGGAAATTTGTTTTGAATTAAATTAACTAAGTATGTATTTATCTTTTGGTCAATTAGGTATTTTCAATAATGAACATTTGGGAACGTCGCAAAAAAAAGACCCCCTCAAAATATAAATTTCGTTTCAAGGTACGTTAGAATCCAAAATAACAAAATCCATTTTGTCCGCCGCACCGTACGCCGTGATAGGCACTTTTGTCATTTAGCGTTGTTTGATTTGGATGAATTTGATATGTAAGTCTAATTGAGGCTCGAAACATTTGCGTTCACTGTTTTCTCCGCTTTTTAGTCTTTTTCACTTATCCTGTCTGAAAAGAGAATGGTAAGAGCTAGATACTTGAAATTTGGTATGTATTCAATTTTAGGGTCTAATTATGCCTCAGAATTTTTGGGAGGGGTGTTTTTTGAGAGGGGATTTTTTTTTAGCCAGTAAAATAATAAACAACACATTTGTCACATTGGCAGATTTTTTTTTTCTTCTGGATACCAAAATGTCTCGGATTGGAATTTCGGAAACAAGTAGTTTGCAATGTCTTTTGTACGCTTCCCCATTCATTCTCGAAGGAAGGGCATATGTACTTGAACCTACACAATATTGTGTTGGTATGTTTACATTAACACCAGAATCTGAAGCTATGACCGTTTGTACACCGTCTAAAATTTGGTTGGACCACCTTGAATGATCGCTAAATTATTTTGCTGTAATCATAATTTCGTAATACATCAAAATTGATCCTCTCCTCTCGTTGGTTGGAGATCAGATATCCTAATCATGAGAACACATTTATTTGACAAAGGAATTATTACTTTTAGAATTTTGCAAAAGTTGTGGCCATTGTACCCAGCAAAAAAATTACTAATTCTTCATAATTGTGTTTCTGTTTCAGGTCAGTATAACGATTGGAACTCCGAATGTCCGATTGGGAACTTCATGCATCCGACAGTATTTGTTTTGCGTTATAAAAGGGAGTAAGTAAATCAGTAGATAAGTCATTTTTAAAAATTAATAATTATTATGTGATTTGTAAGCGGGAGGAATGAATGGCAATTGTATCCTTTTGATTGCAGGGGTAGCCCTGGTGTAAGGTTAATGTCATTCAATGGAATTACATGAAGCTTGTAGTTAGTTTTCTTCGCGATATCAACTCCAACATGCAGTTAGAACGAACTAACACAGGGACTATAAAAGACTTTAATAGTAAGTCTCAAGTATGAAGTAATTCAATAAATACCATTTTTAATAATAAATAATAGAAAATATGAAATTAAAAACAAAAACATCGATGCTTCAAATAGCACAGAAATAAAAGTTTTGTAATTAATTGCATTTTAATGAAGGCCACTTTACCGGAGATTGAGCTGTTTTTCGGTCAAAATAGGTCCATACTTTATTATTATTATTTACTGTGTTTCAGTGGTTTCTTGAACCTCTAACACATTACAATATGGGATATTACTTCATACTGTGAGCGCTAAGTACAATGTGAAGATTATATAACCTCCCGATATCAGTTTTCAGTGAATCATGCTTGTTACCAAAACCCATTCTTTGAAAACATTCATACCGATACTTTCTGATATTCAAAGGTTTCCGAACATTTAAGGTACCTGCAATCGGAAACCTATAACAAAGCCTAATACGGAGTCTGTTTGTCCCCATTTATATTCTATCTCAGGAAAGGTTAGGGATAGCAATTTAAAATTTGGATAGATTGTGGCTTTGAAAGTAATATTCTTGAAAACAAAGTTCTCGAATATACAGAACCCTTTATTAGGAAGTTCAGACTTGACTGATTTTTAAAATTAAATTGTCAGATATTTGTTAACCTCTGTGTATACAAAAGAGAAGATTTTCTCCTCTGGCTCATAAGATTTTGCTCATTAGCAAAGAGATAGGTGTTATGTCACCGCCGCGAAAGTAATGTAAGGTTTAAAATACATAACTCTATGAAAGAGGTGAAGGAGGTACCCAAAATACATAAACATGAGCTTTAATAGAAAACTTGGAGCGCGTCTCTTTCGGAAGATGTAAAAGACGCTTTTCAATTAATGGCGTTGTTTCTAAGTTCTAGGTTGCTTCAAGTGTGTAAAGGGAAGGTTTGGAATGAATAATGCATGAGAGAGAGGCCAATGTTAATGACGTTGAGCGACGACATTATCTGTTTTTACAACAACTAGAAAGCACTATAAAAATAATGAAATTGAATTTCAAACTTTCTCCCTGAATAATATTTTTCTTTTTTGCTGCTCAGTGACGCATCCTTTGAATTGAGGCATTAAAAATATCATTCACTGATCTTGCGAAGAAAAAGTTCAAATGGTCGCGAAAAGCTTTAAGTAGCTATTTTATGATTGATCAGAAGCAATGACAAGAGCTCACTTAGGAATTAGATTAATTTCATAGTCCAGCATCATCAAGAGCTTGTGGATTGTTCTTGTAGCCATTCTTCTCTAACTTGCTCGGCATTCTCCACTCGAACATCCCATGAATTCCTGGATACTTTTGTCTTCTACCTGAATAACTTTGTCTCATGATTAGGACTTCTACTTTCTTTTCAAAAATGTTGATCATAGAAAGTTTTCTTGAAATGAGCTTTAGTTGACATTTTTGGTATTATAAAATAAAAAGAAAAATCTGCCCACAAGATCAGACACTTCTCTTCGCTTGAAATATAAGCTTGAAGCATGGCAAGAGTTTCCAAGTTCGTGTTCTAAAACAGAAAACAAAATTAGATATCCACACTCTGCTTCTACGATTTAGTCTTTTTACAATAGTTATCTTCGAATCAGAAAATAATCTTTGCCAGAATGATTCACTAGGGACGCTAGAGCGGCATCCCTTCGCATTCTGAGACAATGTCCTAAATCCTTAAAAGATCCCATCAACAGAGCTTCATACCTTACTTGAAATTCAAGATCTGGAACGATTCCGGATACTTTTGGGTCCCTTCTTTAATTTAAAAATAATATTTTTAGAAACAGTGCATGCTTTTCATGCTAATTAATTCAGAATTTCAATTGAATTAAATGCATATTTTATAAATTTTTTTTTTTAGTTTATACCCACGACCCGCAAACAACAATATCAATCTGTTTGTTCGATTTGATTGAAAATTTATGTCTCCCTCTTAAAGCCATAAACTATATCTGGGATGAAACAGAATTCACGTGGACGAAGTGTTTCATGGTAGGTTACTAAAGTTGATCTAGTGGTACTGCACAATGCTTACACGCTCATATAAAATTACATCTAAAGGACTCTCCGCCTTTAAAAAATATTATTCCACTGATCTACCATCTTGAAACCCCATTTCTCGTTTGTCAGCCTCCTAGTGGGCATCACACTGGCGAGTTCCATTTCTGGCGGAACCGTATTTTTTTCTTCAAAAAACTGCTTGGTTGTTGGTGCACTCAACCTCATGAGCACAATTGAGTAGCTACTATAATGTGTGAGTAGCGACCAGTGGCGGCATGAGAAAAATAATATAATATTACATAATGAGCAATACGTAGATATAGTTAAATTAATTATTTTTGGAAATTTTATCTTTATAGATAATATTTCCAAAAACTCTTCCATTAAGCGCCTTAATATTCATTATCGCGTAATTTGAAATTTCCGCCGGAACTCAACGCCTGAATCGAATATGAAGAGAGCAGGGATAAAGTATATCACAGACACCCGCGCCACAATGACAAAGAACAGACAAACACAGTCATTTTGTTTGTTTTGTTTTTCGAGTCAGCATGGTTTGTCCAATTTCAAATTCACTTACATGTCTTTCAGGGAAAACAAATATACGAGTATATCTCTTTTATTCCGACACAATATTTCAAAAATATCTAAAAGTTTGGCATATCGAAAAGTCATAAAATTTTATGCGTTATATGTAGATACGAGTATATACCTATCTGTATTTTTTTTTTTTTTTAAATATATATATACCTATATAGTGATATTATTTTTATGAAAAATATTTCTCAGTGATTGGTATTAGATTTGTTAGCGATGCCTCAACCCCACCTCCGCTAATACACGAAATAAATAAATATACATTTTTGATTTGTAAAAAATGAAAAATTCCAAAACATGAAAACATCGTTTATCTTTATTATTTTTGAATATTTGATGTCTCATGGTGTGCGGATAAAGAAGGTGCTGGGAATTTTACTTAAAAAAAAAATCTGTTGGAAAGGTGTAAAAAGTATACAAATGAACTGTCAAATTTTGTATGGTATATCAGTGTCACATCAATTTGATTGATCAAATATCAGAAGAGTTCTTATAAACATGTGACTTCAGTTGTTTTTCACTTCTTAAAAAACAGTCATTTTTTAGAAATTCCTCATCGATTTAGAGATCCCTGAAGAGTAGCGTCTCTTTTTGAAGAGACGCTAGTGCAAGAACGGGCTATCGCATCAGCGGGTCTGTGCAACGTACAACCGTGCAGCGGGAAGAATGAAAAGCGGATACATATAATGGTACAGTGGTTTGCAAGCATTGGGAGCCTGGGTCAAACTTAGACACAGTTATTTCTAAAACCGGCCTGTGTGTTCAAGCGTGTTAGCTGTTTGTCAATATTTTAATATAGTTGTCACACCTCGTATTGCTCCAGCCTCAATAAACTCTCCATGGAAACTGTATGACTGTTTGCTGTCTGTGATAAAAGATACTTTTTCATGATGCTATCTGCTAATGCTCTCAAAATTTTCTCCTCTCGTGTCTGTCTCTGACTTTTGCTTTTTTGTCATAAATTTTCATCCAAGAATAATAGAAAATCCTCATTCTCTTTTGTTGAGAATTTATTTTCTATTTTAGTCTCATTTCCATTGGGTATATGTTTCGCAGCAGTATTAGGAGCCGAGCTACACTCTCATTATCAAAATATAAATAATTTTATTTTTATTTTGTAAATGATGCTGCCTACTTACTGAGTATCACAACTCTTACATTAACAGCTTGAAAGCAGTCATTTCAGTCGTTGGTCCAAGTATTGAAATACATACGAATTGTCAAGCCTCTGGCAGCACCAACCGATCCCTTTCCAGGCAGGATTCATGAAAACCGCCAACTGTATATTCCATTTTATTTAAATTTGAGAATCGTTAAATACATAAAATTCATTGAAAAAAAGCAAAATCAAGTCTCTAGCTCGTACTCTTCTATTTTAGGCAATTTCTGAAAACCGCCTAAAATCGGCTAAAAGCCCCAAGAGAATATTCGATTTCAACCAAAATTGAAACTCGATATTTGATTTGGGTTCTGGGGACCCCAAAACTTGTTTCAACATTGAAAGCTCGACATTGAAAATTTCTACACATTATAATACTTTCCTTTTTATTGGAAATTTGTGGTAGGTTCTTTCTTACCTATTTTTTGTGATAATTCATACATATGGGCGTCAAATAATTCTGGCATGTTCATGAAATTAGAATATTTCTGATAATAACGCACTTGGACTGATGACAAACAAGGTGTGACCACTTTGCTCAGGTACCTCAAAATGATCAACCTGTATGATAAAATTTAGTTAATTTTGAGAAATCGGCGCGAAAGACACAGCTTCTGTTATTGGTTAAAGCGCCAAACGCAAAAAAGCACTTTGAATATAGACAATCTTGAGAGAAGTCCAACACAAAATAAACATACTGTGTCCAGTTTGAATAATTTCATTATAATTACCATAAAACTTGATGCAGAAATAGAAATTGCAAAAAAATATCTGAAACATGAATCTGGATGCACGTTGTTGGCAACATAAATTGTGTTCCAGTTTCAGTTTTCTAGCTTGTCAACACAGACATATACATTATCTTGAGTGCATACCGTGTCATCAAACAGGACTTTCTAAAAAGAAATTTTATTTTGTTAAAAGCTACTGCATCGCATTTTTTCAAAAAAGTTCATTATTTCTTCTTCTTGTAAAGAATGTCTTATTGAGGTTCCAAAATTTTGAAAAATCAAACTTTTGATATATCTTTTCAACATTTACAGTTTGACCTTTGATCTAGCTTTTCAACATTTACAGTTTGTCCTTTGATCTAGCTTTTCAATCTTTACAGCATGTCCTTTGTTCAGATCGACTTGGATTTTTCCAAACAAATATCATTAGTACTAGCAAAAGTACAAATTTCATTCAATTTCCCTCATCGAAGTTTTATACTATCTACTCCAATTGCTTCTCAAATACCTGTAGATTTTGGCCAAATACGCAGAAATGACATGGCAAAATTCCAGGGGCTTTTAACTGGTTAGTAATTGACATGGGACAAAGAACTATTTCAATCACTGCTATATAAACACATCATTATCACAAACTTGAAAATATTGAGGAGTTGCTTTATGTGTCTTTTTACACCATCAGCTCAGGTGGACTTAGTCCGTAAGGATGTCACCCTCAAGTAACTTCTCACAATCCAAGTATAAACAATTTATCATATTGCAAGTCATCTTTATATATAAAAGGCAATGTCCTGACTGACTGATCAACGTAGAGCCGAAACTATTAATGCTACAGACTAGAATTATGGCAGGGACCTTCGTTGCACTACGTAAGTGTGCACTAAGAAAGGATTTTGCAAAATTTTTATTTTAAGGTGTAGATCTCGCTAAAGGTAAACAATCCCCATATGAAATACATTGGAGTGAAAGAGATATCAATTAGCACGGGAACGGCCATGCCTCTAAGACGTCAAGCTATAGGCTGTAGCGAAGCACGGGCGGAAAAGCTAGTAATATTATATTACAAGTCAAAATATTGCATGTCATAATTGTATAGGAAGGTATTTTGGACTATTTCGGTAAGTCAATTTAGTTGCGGAAAATATATGTATGATGACATAGATGTTTATTTGCTCCAGTTTCGACCATCTGGCTACCATCGGACACGATAAGGACACATAATGATATAAACATCTGTTTCCTTAGGGGAGAAGTCAAGTAAAAGACAAAGTTGCATTGCAGAAATCATTATGATAACAATAAGAAGGAACCCGTATCAAGCTATACATAAATTTTCATTTAACTGTATCTACAGTCTCGTACTTTGTTGGCGACGTGGTCCAGAGTCTGAGATATCCACGCTACAGGAACTTCATTCAATGACAAATAAAGCCAAGATAAACTCAAAATCTCAACAACTAGCACTTCCCTTTTCCTCGCAACCTTTTGCAACAATTCCTTTTTTTTGTCAGTGGTTTCTAAACTCTTTGACACCAATAAAATTATTTATTGATAAATTATTTGAGGTCTCTCATTGAAAAAATATTAGGTATATCAAATCAAAATGCACCTACTTATAATATTATATTGCAAGTCATAATTGTATAGGAAGGTAACTTGGACTATTTCGGTAAGTCAAATATTAGCTATAAATCTGTGTGTATCTAATGTGGTAGGAGTTGTCTGTTCAAATACCACAGACCAAATGTTAACAGAAACCGAAAAATTGATTGGAATTAAATTTATCATCATCTACAAGCCAAGGAAAATTGTTAGAATTAAAAAAGTTCGTCTGATATCTTGAATTTTCTTGCGTCAACATATCAATATTAACTCAAAGTGAGAAACTGTTAGGTGAACGTTTATTCGTTAATTTAGGAAACTGAGTATGACCAGCGATCCCTGGGTTATGAGTTTGAAAACGGGATTGGGAAAAAATAATACTTAACCATCCAGAATCGTTATGCCTCTAAAACCCATGGCGAAACATATAAACAAAAAATCTGTGCTTTTAAAGTATACTAAAATCTCCGAAATAAATTAAATTCAAAAGTGAAGGATACAGGGTGAACAAGAATAAATATTTATATATAAAAGGCAACGTCCTGAGTGACTGATCAACGTAGAGCCGAAACTATTAATGCTACAGACTTGAAATTTGGCAGGGACCTTTGTTGCACATTGTAAGTGTGCAGGATTTTGCAAAATTTTAATTTTAAGGGGTAGAAATCGCGAAAAGTAAACAATCCCCATAAGAAATACATTGGAGCGAGATATATAATTATATATAACACGGGTACGGCCATGCGTCTAAGGTGCCAAGTGAAGCGGGCGTATCTTGCTAGTAATAATATAAAACTATTTTAAAAAAAAAATCTTTGAGATTTTAGGTCTGCAATCTACATGACATACGATTCCAACTAAATCATCAAAAATTATGGGAGCCCCAAGAACAAAATATTTACTTCAATTTTAGGAATTCTTTTTGTGTAATTTTTAGGGACATATTTTAAAATCATCAAAATATTTTAGACAACTAAAAGTTTAAATCGATTCTACGTAACTCCAATTGGTCAACAAACTTCAGGCTACTAAAGGTGAGGTAAAGTAAAATCCGCAAAATATTCCAAAACTCACATTACTCAAACCTTCACGTTTTCTCAGTTCAAATCTATCACGGTAGAAAATCACTCGTAATCCAAACCAAAAGAAGTTTTTATAAAATATTTCAGACTAGGTACTCACTGTTTAAATGTTGACACGTTCCCAATGATTGCAAACCACTGTACCATTAGATATATCCACTTTCCATCCCCCTCATTTTAATTTTAAAATTCAGTTCATGCACCCTGCATCGAGCACAGAGTTACTCGAAATATTTAATAGGTGCTTTTCTTTAACTCTCTCCTTTTTGGGGCTGGGGGCTCTTTGCTTTTCTATACATGATCATATTATTTCATAATCTTCATGAGAAACAAGGTTCAGCTTCAGAAAATTATAACAGTGTTTGAATCTAAGATTGAAATTATCTTTTATCTCGAGTTAACCAGACCCAGGGGAAAACTTACAGGCCCTGGATATATTTTCTAAAAATCTACATTATTGACGCGTGTAAAAAAATAGATGTTGCAATAGAGAAGAAGGTCTGTAGTCTATTTTGAAAAGTCCCGTTCCGACATACTCGTTTTTAATTCCATTTTTTATAGCTTTGTTTGCTCTTCCAAATCGCATCATTTAAAAAGTTTGTAAAGTTCAAACTTTCTATGTCGATAGTTTTTCGAATCGTTCGTATATCCATATTTATGTATAGTTGTTAGTTGGACAAGATTCTATAAGACATAATATTTTTCACTCGAAGGATAAAACTATTGGAAAACATAAAGCATAAACTAGACTTATCTCTTTGGGGAATTAATAACAGATATGACATTTGAACAAAGTTGAACAGAATGTTGCAGCACTAAGTGCTAAGAACAAATTTTTAAAACTTTACGTAAATTGTCAGTTTGTAGGTTTTTAGCTGCCTATGAACAGTGCACAAGAATTAGTCATTTGTGTCGAACTATTATTGGACTGGAAATAAAAACAAAAAAGTTTTTTAAATAATTAGAAGGAAGATGTCTGAAATGCAAAAGTTAAATGAACGTAGTAAACTGGTAAAGTCTTTGGTCATAAATGCTTCTATAGGGTCATTTCAATAAGAACGGGCAGATGTTGGCAGCTTGTGGGGGTCATGTTGTTTCCCAATCTGTTGTTCATTATTCCATTTCTCAATTATTGAGCAGAACGTCCAAGTGATAAAAGTTTATTACTAACAATTGGTATTTAAATGTAAGAGTTGCAGAAGACCTAATTCTGACAGAATTCTGTTTGGTACAGTTAGGGCTTGTCTCAATAGACTGTTAAAAGTAAGAGATGCACTCTTACTTTTAAATACTGTCAGACTTGTGACTTCACTCTGGTAGGAATAAGAGTACATAATATGTCTCAAGTGTAAATAAAATAAATTTCAAACATACCTATTTTGTTTTTTATCATCTACAATAAAATTAGTAAGTTGAAATATAAGCGCTTTCGTCTGTTACTATACATTCTCATCAAGTAAACTGTTTACTACAAACAGTTGTAACTGTCGTAGGGCTCGTAATTCAACTATCTAATAGTATTCCATATATTTTTTTACTATTATTATTATTATTTTTTTCATAATGACAACGAACATCCTTAATACCTTCTCAAAATCAGCGCCGGATTAAAAATAATAGCACTTGTAGCACGTGCTACGGGGTCCCGCGCTTTGAAAATTTACACTAGATATTTCGACATTTCTGGGTTGACAATTGAAAAAAACACATCATTTTGACGGGGCCCCCAACTCTACAAAGTATGTAGTAAAATCTAATTTAGAAAACTACAAGTATGTACTTACTACCTAGGAACTTAATAAAGAAACAAGTATTGCAACATAAGTGCTATAAAAGTGCTACGGGCCCCGCGGAAGGTTAATCCGGCCCTGCTCAAAATTAAAAGTGTAATTATGATTCGTAACATAGTCCTTTTCTGATGAGATTAAAGTGGAGGTTTTTATCTCAAGGTTTTATACAGCTAAAATATTTTTCTGCCGTATCAACAACATTTCTCAATATGGTCAGTTGTGTCATCATTTTGTTCCTTACATACTCGTAGGTAGGTATAACATATTGTGGCTATTAAAGTAATCCAAAATGGTCTTAACGAACCATTTTTGTATGTCGAATATATGAAAAAAGGACTTTAATCCTTATTATTTGGCTTTATTTAAAAGTGAATCCAGTGGAAAAATATTTCCTGAAAGCAAGCTTGTTTATGTTAGGATGAACAATATTATTGATAACGATGTCTCTGAACTTAATCATTATTTTTCAGACGAGTGCGCCCTGTAATGAAATGATAACCTTGGTCTGTCAATGATTGACTCTCGTTTTTCCTTTGTCGTCGAAGAAAAACATAGTCAGCAATTAATTTGTTGTTCCGAGAAGAGCCGTTTCATCAAGTTTATTATTCAGTCTTCTTCTTTCATGCACTGGTTTCGTTTTCATAATTTTTATTACACAATCGTCTTCCTATTAGTGTTCGAAAATCATACCGAACAAGATTTTTGACGACGTGCGACAATCATTTTTCATTTTTGCTGTGCTTCCTCATACATTGATCTCCACATAACACAATCTTTTCTATTATACAGCAATACATGGCGCAAATTTTTAACCACCTTCCGTTGTTGCGGCAGCAACATTTCTAGCCAAATTAACTGAACAGTAAAAAAAAAAATCCTTATGATTTCCCCAAAAAATGTATCAGTAGAGTTAGGACCGGTACTATTTACCTTACATTTTTTATCAGGGTATCAAATCAAATATTCTTAACTTTAACCTAATTCAAATGGGAATGTATATACTCGTAAATACATATTCTTTCGGATTTAAAGATTATTTTTAATGTAAATAAGGAGGAGCCACATATATTTTAGTGTACCCATTTGCCTATTTCTAAATTTTCGGTAGTCTCACATTTTTTTGTTGTTTGCAGAGGCAAGTGAATATGGCGAACCCCTGATTTATTGTAAACCAATAACTGCTCCCCACACACTTACACTCCTCAGAATACTCAGTGTAAACGTGATAGACGGCACGTCGAGTTCTTGACAAGCAACTGTTTACATTTGACCTTTGGTTCAAAAATTCTGGCTTGGAATTTTGAACGCAGGTCAGATACTTTGGGGACACACTTCTTTCATACAAAGTTCCCATTCACAATATTTTCAATATAATAATATATGTAATGTATATATGCAGATAATAATATCTCGTTGCCCTCGATATATTCATAAAATAATAGATGTTAACGTGATTATTTCTCTTTGGAAAAACTGTAATTAAGATTTATGAAGTTTTCGAGTTTTGCAATAAATTGTTATTTATTCATTATTTTCAACATTACCCCCCCCCCCTCTCGCCGCCTCTAACACCACTAACTCCTTCCCCTCGCCCTTCATAAATTAAAAGTTGCGAAACTCTTTGCGAAATACTTTTTTTTATCTATTATCTAAAACTAACACATGACAAACTATTTCAAAAAACGGATTTATGGAACACTCTAGTCTCGCGTTCTAGTCTGGCGCTTTATAGGCAACACCTATTTTTGGGATAAGTATCTTCTATAGGTCTACGCCTCTACGGCCAATAAACTATCTATCTGCATATCACGTCGATCTGTAAACTCCATTGGCGCATAAAAGAAAACCAACAACCGAGGACAAATTTTCATCTTTTTGGACAAGAAGTTTCAAAATTTCCATTTATTTTAATTCTAAATATTTTCCAATTTTAGCTACATATATATATATATTTTTTTATTATTGTTATTGGCAGGGGGTCTCATCATCTAAAAGCTGATTTTTTACAATTATATTTACTGTAATTTAATTTAATTTCAGTTTTTAAGGTTGATTGTTTATTGTACAAATAAAGACTATTGTATTCTATTCTATTATTGGCGGTTATTGCGTCCATGAAAATTAAACCAAGAATAATTTTATAATTTTGACACCAAGTTTCAAAATTTAAAATTTTCATATTTGATTTCATATCTAATTGTGTCATTAAAATGTGGTAAACAATAGCCAAACAAACAATAACCGGACTATTTACTATTCCGGCTGCAAACACTAATTCCTCGCACAAATATGAAACGAAAATAAAGTAGAAAAATATTTCTAAGAACATTTTAAAGTTTATTTTTTAATGTCGTTATGATTACGAGCACGTCATGTTGTCTTTAGAACGTACAAAGGTCACATTTGAAAAGGATTAAATAATATCAAGTTAAAGTTAGTCTTGTAACTTAAGATTATGAAAGTTAAACACACTCATGAGGGACTTGAGTTTAGATTTTAATCTCCTGACTCAATGGATCCTAAGTAAATGTTGCATTGGTAACTAACCCCCGTATTTATAATATTATAACTAATGTTTCATGTAAACCTTGTACATTCTGGGACAAAATTGACTTGAATGTAGAGCGGACTACTAATTCCATCTATTTACTGTATCTGTATACTTTAGGCCCTTAAGTCTATTTTGGTGCCGATATTTTAAAACAATTACTTCCTGGACAGGGCATCCGAATTTACAAAACTATCAATGCGCCCGCCGTTAGAATGGGATATCTGAAGGAGTTTATAATTCTCCTGAAAAATGATCTTTTAGTAGAGCATCTGCCCTTACATCATAGAGGATGATCCAGGAATTCTTTGAAAGTTCATTTTTATCGTTAGTACTTTTTGTAGGATACGTCTGCCCTTTACATCATCATTTTAATTGTTTTGTTGGTTTTGACTGTTATTTTGTGCCGGAATCATATAGAAATAATTCATTTTAATATGTCTCCAACTAGTATTTTTGTTGTACATAATAATTAATATTAATAAGCATGTAGTAGAAGCATCTTGAAATCGAAATCAATAGAATTTGGAACATGTGAGCACGCACAGCCTGTAATAGTTGAAGCCCTCGGAACCTTCAAGAAAAGATTTCAAGATATCTTCAAACTACTACCTGGGCGACCATCACTTGTGTAGAAAACTCTTCTCATGCAAAGGAAGTTGATGCGGCTGTCAGAATAGTGTGTGGATCCGGAAACTCTGCCCTGTACAAAAGATATGCCCGATAGTAGGAATTGTTCCACCTATTAAAATCAAGGAAAAAATTTCAAACCACAAAAATGATAACCAAAACACCAGAAGAAAGAAAAGAGGTAGTGACAACCTCACCGGCAAAGAGGAAATAGCACCAGAAATCCCACGTGGAGAATACTAAATAGACAGAGGACAGGAGTGGCCTCGGTCTGATGAAATATTACTTATCTGTCACGTCCTGCATCCCTGATGACCTCATTGCGTGCACCCTTATAACCGTCACAGTAGCGGATTATTGGAAATTCACGAGCTAATCATTTGGACACAGATAAGTAAGTAAATAAATAAGGCTACCAACAGTTTGGAAATGCAGACGTCGACTCTTCTCAGTAGACATCGCAAACACTGAGAAAATTTTTGTATTAGGATTTCCTGAGATCCAAATTCACAGTTGTAAAGTTTGATGTCAGAAAACATGACAATATGTTTGGTATGAAAGCAGAACCCTGTTCTACTCTAAGACTTTGGCATTTCTATTTGTGTTGTAGATAAGTTTTAACTTGATGTGTGTAATGTTTAGTTTTTGTCTTATGCTTAAAGCTTTTTCCGTCAACGAGAAAAACTTTATTTACACATGGGATCTTTTAAAAATATTAATTCTGTAACAGATTTCCCAAGACGACAGAATGGCGCTTTCCATCATGGACATGAAAAACATAGGAACAAAATATGAGCAAGTCAGAAATAAAATAGTTTAATAAAAAATAAATATATCTTTGTTAAGTTAGTGCTTGTCACACTACACGTTCCACTGTATAAAGGACGTGCCACGTAAATATATTATACTAGCTGTTTTCCCGTGCTTTGCTACGGTTACAAAATTCAGCAACTCAATTTCAGATTTTTGGTGGAACCGACCCCCAGAGTGAATTGCTCCTATTTAGAATGGCTCCTATTTAGAAAATTCAATATTTTACTCAAGGATATTTTTTGCACTGCGGAAAACCTTCGTATAAAATACAGTTCCCTCGCTTATCCCGAAGTGATAGTTCTTAACTATGGGTTTTTGGTGGAACCGACCCCCAGAGTGAGCACCGCTCTTAGTTAGAAAATTCAATATTTTATTCAAGGATATGACTTTTTGTACTTCGGAACGCCTTTGTATCAAATTTCAGCTTTCTCGCTCATCCCGAAGTGGTACTTCTCAATTCCGATTTTTTGGTGGTGAAAACCGTCCATAAATCGGATAGAAACCGGAAATTTTCAAATTTTATATTTTTTATGGGGTCCTTATATAC
>CM022878.1:32657857-32669117 GCA_012654025.1 Pachypsylla venusta | reverse complement strand
CATGAGCGAGAAAGCTGAAATTTTATACGAAGGTGTTCCGCAGTGCAAAAAGTAATATCTTTGAGTAAAATATTGAATTTTCTAAATAGGAGCCGTGTTCACTCTGGGGGTCGGTTCCACCAAAAATCTAAATTTGAGGAGATTTAATTCCGCGATCTCGAAATTGATGTTGAATTTTGTAACCGTAGCGAAGCACGGGAAAACAGCTAGTTTGGTATAAAGTATCAAAAGTGTGCTTTACACAGGGTACGGCATACGAAAGGATTTTTTTATTCGATTTTCTGATTCTACTTACATTGAAGCGAGAAATATTAAATTTGGTGGAAGGTATTTTTTTAGCCGTAAAATAATAAATTCATGTGTCACATTGGCAGAGTTTTTTTTTAGTAGGTATCATTTCATGTCGCTATTGTGTGTTCAGCTGCAAACTTGGCTCTTTGTTCTATTATTTTTGTTCTTTGTACTTTCTTTATTGCATTTCTATCGCATATGAAATGCAGTGTTTGTTTAAAAAGTGCATATAAAAATGAAGACATAGAATTCACAGCAGGAAATCTATACGAAGAACAGATACTGTCTTCCTGTCTTGATATTCCCATTTATTTCATGTTTCGTCTTTCTTGAACTTCATTATCAGCTTCCAATCTAAAACTCAAAGAATTTCCTTTCAGCTTTCTCTATTTTGAAACTTTTCAGTTTTGCAGAACACTTTTCAGCATGTAACAGAAATTGGTCATTCCTGGGAACCACAACATGTTCTGTGATATAGGGGAGAGTCCGGGGGGCACGTGCCCCCCCCCCAGTTTTTTAAGCGGGTGGGTTTCTATTATACCTAATCACGTATTTGTTTTAAAAAAAATCAAATGAATGGTGATACGCTGTGCTTTTTATCCCGTTGGGAGGGGGTGGGGGGCACGATCCCTAAATAATTCCCAATCCTAAGTCTAAAAAGAAATACGTAACTAAAATTGTCAAAAATTCTGTCATCCGTCATGGCACTTTTTTCGTCATCATGCTTATCACCCTTATGACAGTTATTTGTGGTAAGATCTACAGCTTTTAACAAATTAGGTATCGCACCTCGATGAACATTACATTAAAAATTACTGCCCAGGACTCGAACCCCCGGTCTCTAGGTTACGAGTCCCTCCCCCTTCCAAATTTTCTATTAGGTATATTGTGCGATTGTAGCCCCCCAAATCAAGAGGGGGGGGGGCACAATCAAAACGAGCTATATCCGCGCATGTCTGTGAGTCAACTATTAGGTGGTAATGTTATATATATTCTCAATCCCTTCTAACTTCTAATTTTTGTCTGAACGGCAACTTTGATATAAAGAAATTTTTACTCTTTTTATTGGTTACAGCCCCTTGACATTTCCAAGAATCAGTGGTAACAAAGATACTTATAACATCACTAATTTAAAGATTTCAGTAGTTTACGGGTGCTCATTCATTGCGATCGGAAGCCGTTGTACAAAAATGAAAAACCTCGTATCGTTTGTAACAATGTTTGCACTCTTTTTATGAGAATATAGCTCTCCTATAATGCATCTTTTCAAGGAAAGTACTTCTTTTCGCTACACCCTGACTCTGAATACATCCTGGTTAAGTGTTGATTCAAAAACATTTTAATGGTTTGCCGCTCCCTACAGGGTGTAAAAGAATGCACTTTTTATTCTTTCAAAATACATGTTCCTTACTCTATGGGTTCAATGAGATGTGGGGGTCTCTAAAATATTGTGATTCAATTTTTAAGGGCTGAACCTATTTTTGAAAAAATAAAATTTGTACTACCACAAGTCACATCTTGATTTTAGGGAACAGAGATCGGTAGGACTGTTAAATTATTTTATTAGGTCCTCTTTGACAAACTAGGTACGTTAATTTACTCCAATTCTGTCATAGTTAATGAGCCATGAATGGCGTCTCGGAATATTAACACAACATACACTCGCACGAGAGAGTATAATACAAAGTGAGTTACACTGTTTATTATTGTATAAGGAACTGGAATAGTACAACAGTTGGAAAGATTAAACAGAACCGGTGGATGCAAATTCTTTCTGTTTTGTTTGTAACACATAACACACGTCAGTTAGGAGACTTTAGGGTCAATCATTTATGTTTTTACATCTTTTTTTTTACTTTTTTATCTTATACGTAATTTTTTTTGCTCATTCTTATTTAATTTGTTATTTTATTTTTTTACGTTTCTATTCCCAGGACACAGAAGGAATAAAGTGAGAACGATGGCAGGGTCGTAGTGTTTCAAACAATATGATCAGTCAGGAAAGTAACCTTTATATAGCTAGGGGCTGAGGGTGCTCGCTGGGACTGGTTTTCTCGAACATAACTTTTTTTCGCACTGCCATCGGTGCTCAGTAATGAAAATATTTTTAGTTTTACAGACCGTAATAATTTTAAGCTTATAAAAATTGTAGTTTGTAAAGAGAAACAAATAATACCACTTGAGAACGCATGAGTAGAGGTTTCCATCAAAGGATAGGAAATCCGATTAATTAGAATTATTAACAAAATTGATAGGAAAAAAAAAGAGGAGCCACCCCGTAGCAATCGATAAGGTACCGGGGTGGAGGCCTCTACCTTTGTGTGATTTATTGTACAAAAAAAAGGGTTAATCATTTGTCTGGGCCATGGTAGTTTGGCGTTTAGGTATACTTGGAAAATAATCAATTGCATCCTGGAAATTCAATGCCAAGAAGAAACAAAAAAACGAGCGTGTTATATGTATACGTGTTATATATATTATAATACATATACCGTGTTATATTAATTATAATACATATACCGTGTTATATGTATTATAATACATATACCGTGTTATATGTATTATAATGTATGGTGGTATACGAGTATGTATATTAAAATTCCTCCAGAAGGGATTTTTTGCAAGGTTTAAGTTTGTTTTTAAATGTCTTCGCAGGGAAATTATCTCTGAAAATTAGAAATGGTATGGGTGAGCGAACATTTCTGCTTTCTTTCTGGTGTTGAAAACTAAGATTATTTCTTCCTTGCCTTATCCCAAATTATAAATTCTTCTGTTCGGGATATCATCTTCTGTCAAATTACTCTTTTCCATTCTTATTTTTGTTGTCTTATCCAGTCATATCCTTTTTTTTTTTAAAAAAAAAAAAATAATTTATAATTGTGCATAATTAAAAAAAACTCTCCAAAGAAAAGTGCCAAATTTCCACAGGTATTTATTGGTTGATTATTTTTCTGTTTTTCTAATACTGGCCGCCTAGCATGTGACTGTTACTAACCTCATTTCCCAAACACCCATGACTGTTGTGTTTAAGAAGACTATATTTAAACAAGATGGAAAAATACTTTTTAAGAAAAAATCTAAAGTTGTTTATTTCTATTTCAAAGTTGCATAGTGACTGACTGAAAATGTTCAATTTCAATTTTTAAGAAAACTATCAATAATAGCTGGCCACTACAATGACCAACTGAACCAAATGGTATCTTTACACCAAATTTCATCAGTAACTGCAAAAAGTGCCTTTTAAGGTATTCAGGAAGAGGGAGGGGTATATAATTTTTCAATTTTTAATTTTCTTCATTGAAAATAATAAACTAATGTCTGAGAATGCAATATGTAAAAAACAAAAGTGCTTTCTGAAATATAAAAGGTTGCATTTTTTTTTTTTCTATTCAATTAGAAGAATCAGCAACAACTAAGTTTAATAGCACACAGCTGAAATTATTTTAACAGTTAAGCTGTAAATCAAACTTGTCTGCAAAATGCATTGTTCTTGTTTCACCTGTGAATAATGGCTGAACATTTCCTTGTGACTGTTAAGTTATCATTGGAGTCCTCGCCTTTTGGTTGACTCTTCATCAGCTGTTATAATATAGGAGATTAAAAGAACTAACAATATGGTTCATTACAATATGCAGCCTCAAGCAAGGGGTGTGACATAAAATGAATATTGACAAGTTACTTTTGATTCCACTGTAGATAGGGGGACTTAAAAAGAATACTTCCAAAGTCCATTCCAGTCATAAAAGTTGACTAAATAAAGGCAGGGTTGGAAACGATATCCGTTCAATTCCATTACCCATACAGAAACAAGGAGATGCTACTGCATTATGCGTGAGGATTCTCAAGTATCAACAACACATGGCGAGTTGTTCACACCAGCCCCATGACTGTTAACCTATGATGATGATGATGACTATTAAATACAAATACAAACCGTCGAACAACAACAAACAGGATTGTTTAGCATCCTGACATTTACTCAAGTTAGAGAGAAGTGACAAGAAATCATTAACTGCTTTGAATCCTGTTTAAACAAAATTAATGGAGAGAAATGAATAATGTCTTGCCATACACTAGTTCTCGTTGGCTAACTGAAGTTAAGTAACGCCCAGCAAGGTTTTATAGAAAGGTGTCCACGTAGGTTTCGTGATGGTGGCTATTCCCGACCCAACGCAAACTGGTTTTTTCCAGTTTGCAGTTTCATGACCGAAGATGTTAAAAGAGACGTTAAGCAAAAAAATAAGCACATTTAACAAAATTTATATCTCCAGAATTTTGCAAAACTTGTGGTCACCTAGCAACAAAATTACTAATTCTTCATAATTGTATTTCTGTTTCAGGTCAGTATATAACTATCTCCAAATGTCCGATTTGGATCTTTATGCATCCGACAAATTGCTTTACTTTATAAAAGTTAGTAAGTAGAATGGTCGTTTGGCATTTTTGTAAAAGATTCGGTTGTTTGGATTTGAGGTGAATGTCATTCAACAGCGTTAACACGAGGAATATGAATAAACTAGTTCCCGTAAATCACTGAAGGTAAGCAACGTCAATACAAGTTTTACGTGGTGGGTGGGCAGATAGTTTATAGCCCTCGTGATACTGGCCCAACTTAGGCTGGGCAAGGTAAATGTGGGTCCCCGGCACGAATGTTGGTACAGGTTAAAGACACGTTAAGCAATTAAAAAAGAAACTATTAAGAATCCGGGGTTCTATGGTAATGTAAAAGGACAGAAAGTCAGCTTACGGGGACCCACATTTACCTTACCCAGCCTAAGTTCTGTGGTAATGTAGAAGGACAGAAAGTCTGCAACGCACCAGTGGGGTTGCAGAATAATCAGCTGGAGATCTCATCACATTTCTTTCTCTGACTAACTCTTGGTCATTTATCTTTGTCGTAGTACGGCGTATCTTTCACCACACGTATGAGGTTTCCTTTAGTCATATTCTTGCTTCTAGTAATGACTGCTCAAAGATGTTGAAACTTTTATCAAGGCTTTATATTATCTCCTAGTGGCCGAATACTAATGTAAATTGATAGAAAATAGTTATATAAAATCCAATTTTCCTTTTCGCAAATAATTAAAAATAATAATTGCCAATATATGTGATAACATCAGTGAGCTTATGTTAATGTAACAAACATGGCAGTGTTCTTTCCAGTGTTGCCAGATGATTTAAAAAAATCTTTCTGATCTCCACCCAGAAAACCTCTCAATTCACATTAAAAACCTCTGACATGTAGGGGTGAATGTATCATATTAATATGAAGGTGCAAGTGACAAATATTTGTTACAAGCCATCGGATGATACACACCTCATCACACTTTATGGCACATTACCAAACAAGACCATCGACAATTTCCAGCAGTTTTTCTTTTCGTTATTCTGATCATACTTTGATACTCTCCTTCTTGAGAACTCTCTCTCTGTTCCAATTTCCCAAGTACCAGTTTTACTCTGCACTATTTAAGTAGGTGGAAAAATAAAACCTTTTTCTCAACTTAGTTTTTTTTTTTTAGTCAGTAATAAAGGGGTACATAATAAGATTTCAAGCATAGCTGCATCTTAGGGTGACCATACGTCCGGCTTTTGCACTTATAAGTAGTACTACACTAAAAAGACAAAATTCCGAAATGGGTATCAAAATTTCAAATTTGATAAATTTCAAACTTCAAATTTCTGAATAAATAGGATCTTATGTTGACATTTGAGAAGTGAGTCAAGTTGTAAAAAATTTAACAGTGTGAGCACAGCAACAATTTCTTTTTAATGGAACAAGTAGAGGACAGTGCGTAATATGAGTAGGGGGAAATGGGTCAAGTTGATTTGACAAACTTTATTATCAGTTATTAAAAAAAGAATATAATTCATTTCAACGAACTTTTGTATGTAAACGAATAAAATATTTTTATAAAATATTAAAACAAAAAACCTATGAATACCTTTAATTTTTAGTCCAAATTCATAAAACCTTTGATTTTCCCTCAACAGCCTCAAAAACCTCTGAAATCAGCGGGAAAACTTTGACTCTGGCAACACTGGTTCCTTGTATCTTGTGTATAGTTATTATGAATAAGATCGCGAGTATAGTTTTCCTCACAAATATATTCAGAAAATTATTTTCATGTTTAATGGTATATGAAATAAATTTAAACAAGTGGGAAAATCTCGTGACACTTAGGAAATTAGAAAAGCCAAGGTCCCTAAATAAAATTAGAAAGTTTTCACTTCTACGCAGAGCCAGCAGCTCTTTCTCATACTTTATTCAGGATAATATTTGTTGGTGGTAATTTGAATTTTTCTTTAGATTTAGAATGATACTTGCAAGAATATAAATATCAATTCATTTAATCGATAATTCTATAAGCATAAAACTCAATGTAACTGTGTGTATGTTTATGTTAGCCAAAACCGTAAGAGATATCAACAAATCATAGAATACTACGCAAAAAAAGAATTTAATGCAAAATAAGAATATGTCAGAAAATTTGGTGCTCCCATTTAAAAATTGAAAGTTGTAAATAATGTAAATAATTTTGTATCTAACAAAGAATAAACGAGAGTTTTAGCTCGGTAGCATTATTAACACAGGAACGGTCTCTAAGGCGCCAAGCGAAGCAGACGCAGCCTGCTGGTCAACATTATTACTAAAAATGTCGTAAAGACGAAAACGCTCTTTTATTTGTCGTTAGATACAAAATTATATACAACTTTCAGTTGTTAAACACCAAATTTTCTGACATATTCTTATTTTGCATTAATTTCGAACACTCATATTTTATTTCAGATTAGCGGTCACCCTGAAGGTGATTCAAATTGTGCTAATCGATTAATCTAACCTAACGAAAAAGTGCGACATATCTTAATGATTCTGATGGTTCTCAGTAATCTTATTGCTTTTGAAAATATTGCTGAAGTTTATAAAAATATTTAGACATTCGGAAACCTAAAAAAGGGCAAATGGATATTTTCAACCGTTGCCAAAACCACAGGAAACATTTTCCGTATCAATGTTGTGTGGAAGTCATTAGCAAATGATTTTTAACAACGTAGATTACGTCACCTTTACATAGTCTGAATCTGAAAGACTCATTATAATTGATGGCGTAACAGAATTGAATGATAGGAAGGTGTCACATCATTGCAAAGGTCATTGCGGTGTGAGAAGGTTGGACGTGGGATAATGTTCTCATATTTCACATCGACAAAGGAGTGAAAAAAAATATGAAAAATGATGAGTTGAACAATGACGCTGATGTGTAACGCTCGCCCCCCACCCTGCCAGTCAATGTAGAAACATCTCTTCAAAAAATATATTGTTTAAAGAATTCGTCTGAAACTGTACTGTCTCTTGCCTTTTTATAAAAGTTCAATAGTTTTTCTCAAAAGAGTGACATATTGTCTGCAGCAGGTATCATAATATATTTTGGCGGATTGGATTTCAAGAATCCATGTGTACAATGCTCAGTCTTGTCAATACGTTACAATACTCAGTCTTGTCAACACGTTATGCGATTTAAAATTTATTTTGACAGCATCTAAATGCGGTAACCTCTAAATCAATTTTTTAGTTCAGATCAATTTTTACAAGAAAATTGATCTGAACTAAAAATGTGGAGCAGAGTTCAGGAAATTTACCACCTCACAAGCCTATTAGTCTATCTGAGCTGTTAGCGTTTAAATATATAAGAAGTTTTGTAAACTATAGATCTCACCTCACCCGGTTAAAAGGGCTATATCGAATATCTTTGAGTTCATACCGAATTTAATAAAAATCGGATAAGGCGTTCAAGACTTAGAATAGAACGAATATTTAAAGAAAAATCGTGAAGTTAAAACGAAATCTCACTTTTTTCGGTTAGTTATACCGACAGAAAGCATCTTCTGAATATCATTCAAAACTCTAATTCATTTTCGTTGTTTATTACTGTACTAGCTGTTGAGTGCACCCGGTATCTTTTCTCCTATTTTTCCCCTCATTAATGCGTCTCTATACCTAATTTTATTATTAACCAAATGTCAGTATCAGATTAATTGGATTCCGAATAACAGTGTATTAGCTTGCCTATACAGTTTGAAGGTCAAGTCAATGTCAGTCAATTTTACATAATAATCGTGATTGTGTTTTTATTCTAATTTATTAAAATAATAATTTACTTCTTATCTTTATATTAATACCTAATTATCTATTGTGCTAATACCTAAATAACTATAAGTATGTATTGCATCACCAAACCTTCAAAATAAGAAGTGCTCAAACCAAGTTCCAGCTACTAAAGTGGTCGACCACAGATTCCAGCCCCTTATCATTCAAAGGTAAGAGACGCCTCCTGACCTTTGTTTATCTACTAAGCCTTCACTAGCACGGCGGTCGTCCCTCACGCCCTACTGTGAATAATAATGATGAATATCAGAAATAATATTTTCTTCACAAATTTATAGTGCACAACTTTCTTTTTGCTTGTTTTTGCGATCAACTTTGGCTTCGATATAATTGGGACTTGTGAATAATACCAATTTTAAAGTTTTTATTAATGAAAATCATCAGAACAAATTAAAAACTAATCTCATTTAACTTTCTATCATTTCTTACCAGAAGTTTTTAATTCAAAAAAAAAATCTTCTTTTCTGATGCTTATTGAAACTCTGGGAGAGAAAAACGGGGAGACCAGCAAGTGCTGCATTGCATGCTGCAGCAAGTGATGGCATTTTTATTTGTGCTAATATTGTTTAATTATTTGTCGGCTTACCCAACCCAACACAAGTAATATAAAACATCAACATTTGGTGGCACACTGAAAAAAACTGCTTATGCTACTAAGCGATTGCATTTTGACAAAATCAAATTTGCTCCAAAAGTACGTATCGATTTGTTTCAAAGGAGTTGTACACTTTAGAGAGCACTTAAAAAACCTCAATAAAGATGTTTTTACTTTCTCTTCCTATAGAAGAAAAGTAATTTGCTCATTGAAACTCTGGGAGAGAAAACAGGGGAGACCCGCAAGTGTGATGGCATTTTCATTTGTGCTAATATTGTTTAATTATTTGTCGGTTTACCCAACCAAACACAAGTAATATAAAACATCAACATTTGGTGGCACACTGAAAAAAACTGCTTGTACTACTAAGCGATTGCATTTTGACAAAATCAAACTTGCTCCAAAAGTACGTATCGATTTGTTTCAAAGGAGTTGTGTACACTTTAGAAAGCACATTTTTATTGATGTTTTTCTTAATGAAAATTTTCACTACATACTTCTTATCAGTCATTGTTCTAGGGGCCCTTGATCAATGAATTAGCCTTCAAGTAGAGATGTAAGATGACAATTTAAAACTTTAGCAGTGGCAGTGAACGATATCCTAGCAGGAGCTGCTGTCCAATACATCTGGCTCCCATCGAACACGATCACGCTACTATTGAATGAATGAATTACTTATCAGGGTATATCAATAATTAATCATGAACTTTAGTGAACTCCACTTTTGACCCCGGTCTAGTATGAACATGTTCATTCAACTGCCTGGAAGAATATTTTTAGTTTTGCCGGGCGGATCTCTTGTCGGTCACGGCACTGTAAATATCTCCGTTTAGTGTGAATGCTCCTTTACGAGTATACGCCTTTGAAAATGCCAAGATTGTCACCAAGAAAATATCGACGTCTAAAGATATTGAAAAATAAGGAAAACAAAACTAAAGTCAACATCATTTTATTTCCAAGTTTATCTTGCCATTTGAAAACTTGTGGTGAAAGTTTTAGGATACGGACAGACAGACAGACCGCACTCTGTTCAGTTGTTATTGATCCTAAAGTTCTACTAGAAAGCTTAGAGTCTGATGTCCCATGATAATATTATTTAAGCATTGCACTATTTTATTAAATTTTATTTTTCTCTTTGCACATTCTACGGATGAGAATGGTATAAAGTAAATAGTTAACCGTTCTCTTTTCTTTATATTTCATATAGAGAGTTTGATAAAATGGGAGCAGAATATTAAGTTGTAAAAAAGTCAATAGCAAAATATCTTCTCTCAAGAAACAGGTTGGCATTATCTGGAGGCAGAGAAATGGTCGAGCGCTCGTTTGGTAAAGGGAAGGCGTGGAGTGTAATCTCCAGCTGAAGCAACATTTTTTCCATATTTTTAGATATTTTTTCACTTTTTGGTTTATAGTTTCAAACAAAAAAAATTAGAGCTCTTGGGAGATGGTCGAAAATGTCATGGGAACTCATCTCGTCTGGTGTCAACTTTTCTTATAAAATATACAGGGTGTTTGGCTATAAATGGGACCCCTGAATATGGTGGATAGCTGAGATCAAATGGAACATTTTTACGAAATTCGTTAGTGAGCCAGACGAAGCGCAGCCGAGTTAGAGGGTGGAGAAGATCATTTTTGAACAACTTTCAACGTCGCATAGTGGGTTCTCTGTGACCGAACAAAAAGAAGATGGACACTAAATCATAGTTTTTGATGGCGGTGATTTCAAATATGCTATCAAAATTTTAAAAAACAAAAGCAAAATGGGGAAAAACCTGAAAAGTTATTAATTTTTTTTTTTCTGTTCTCAAAAATGATTCTACTTATGAAAAGAGCGTTTCTTTCTAAGATTTTTTGTGTAAAAAAAAAAATTGAAAAATCGAACAAAATATTAAATTCCCATTTCTTAACCACGAAAATGATCCGATTACGATAAAATTGTAGAAATAAACTCCAATTAAAGTTCTGGACACAACTGTCAAATGAGAACTTCGAAAAAAGAGCGTGAACCAAAATGGCAGCCTTCCAAAGTCCAAAAAATGTTCGATTAAAAGTATTTTTTTCTTTTTTTCTCGTTTGATTTTTTAGTCTTTTTTTCTCGTTATGACAATACCCGAGTATAACAAATGGAATTATGAGTTCAGATTTTTTAAAAGGATATCATAAAAAAAAAGAAAAAAACAATTTGTGATTTTTCATATTACCTAGAA
>CM022878.1:32623527-32639454 GCA_012654025.1 Pachypsylla venusta | reverse complement strand
TTGGTAAAAATCGGTTGAGTAGTTTCGGAGGAGTAGGGTAACAAAAGTTTGCAGTTTGTAGGGAGTATAAGGCTACGCTTCGCTCCGCCCAACAAATAACGAAAATATGCACGGGTTGTGTTTGCGGACTGGAATCATTTGTACGCCTGACATAGAACTTTAATAATATTTCAGAAAGTTTAATGCGCAGTGCCCATTGGAGGGATGCGATATACAATCCAACCCAAACCTTCACTTACAACGCATTGCTTACCAGTACGTAGTTCTGAGAACTCTGGATCTTGAGCCCATATGGCCCAATTCTATGAACCTTATAAATGTCCATAGTTTCAAATTTGTATAAGAAAGTAAACCTGTACTCACAAAAAATGCAGGTAGTAGGCGATAGGCGATGATTCTAGTTCAAATTCAAAGTCGTGCAGTGAGAAAGATACTAGAGAGGTCTTTTCATGTGCAAAAGAATCGAACTTCCTATACAGATTCGCAGGATATCGGAAATATCTCAGACCTCTTCAATGCTCAAAATCTGTAATTATTACATCTGTGGTTACCTATCATTGTTCTCAAGTCCTCTGCAACTCTCAAACCACAGCCTTAGTCAAAGGGTTTCCTTAATCCTTTTCCACTTTTATCTCCGAAAATGTTTTAATTATAATCTTCTTTGAAGCTCCTCCGTATCTTAATAGTATCTATTTTAGTCTCAATCTATTTTAGTCAACTCTTTCAGAGACAACCTGAAACCATAAATAATATATTATCACTACGCAGATAGAACAATGTATACATACGATAATATGCTGCGATCTTGTGGACATTTCAAATATTCACTGAGTTCGGTGAAACAACCGCCCTTTGGGTTAGGGATTATTAAACAGTTACAATGTATCCGTACCTCTTCACCAAGCACTGGTGGCTTGATGGTTAAGTCTCTGCCTCTCAATCCAAGGGTCCAAGGTTCCATTTCTAGCTATGCCTAACTGATGAGTTCTAATAAGAACGAAACACGTGTCTTAGGCTGCTCTCTGGATAGATATGTATACATTGTTCTATGTGTGTAGTTTTAATATATGGGCTGAATGTTAAAAATAAATATATATACATTATTTAGATTCATTGCTACTAAATGGTTCCACTTTAATAAGTTGAATCCTGTAACCATGATTCAAACAGAGAATTTTGAGAAATATGGAATGAAGGATAACGGTAAATAGAAATAAATTATTTGAGTTCAAAGAGAAGTAAACAACTTTGTGCATATGTATAGAAGGTGGTCATCTTACATATATTTTAAAAATATTATTGAATTATGTTTTCTGTATACTTCTTGGATAACTTGTTGAGATGAAAAATACCATCAAGTCATGGTATTTTTTTTCTCATTTCTCATGAACTCACCGAAACAGACACGATACATCGAGAGTCAACACAGATTCCGAATATGCATTGAAAATTTCCATCTTTGCTAAATTCAAGTTGTTGCTCCCCCCCCCCCAAAAAAAAAAGNACCCCCCCCCCCCCCAAAAAAAAAAATTGAGGTCCTGTTTTGATTTAATAAACAATCTTTTTATTTCTTTCTAATATATCTTGAACAAGTAAATGCGCTTCTATTTAAATAATTTGTAAAATCTGTTCTACCCACTACAAGTAAATTCATAGATCTTATAATTTCAAATTCCTGGGTGTCCTGTTTAAAGAAGAACTAATGGGACATGGGAAAATGGAGGAATAAGGATTTGTATAGAAATTAAGTGGAGAAGAAACAAAGAGATGGAAATAGGCAACACGAAATATGCAGATGACTTGTCAAAGAGAAAACATGAGGGGGAATTAGAAGTTTGTAAGGGAAAACAAAAATGAAAAATCAGAAAACAGCAATAATGTCAGATTATATAAAACGAAGTTGTTGATAAGAATATACACCATGAGTTTATTTCATTACCATTGACAGCTACCTTCGAAAAGCTGGCAGCAAATTTTAATATGATAATTTTTTATTTTTTTTGACGAAACATTTGGGTGTTAAAATTAAAATCAAAGATGTAAGTTGCTATCTTCTTGTTTGATGTAGTACTTGGTTGCAGTCAAGTAAATTAATTTAATTTTAAAAGGAACAAGTACTGGTGGTTTTTTTTTGACTCAAGAGACAATTCTGTCTCTTGAGTCAAAATTAGAGGAATATTGAATTATTGATTGAGTAACAGAACAAATACTAACGCTGAAGGAAATTCTCATGAGCGCAAAGATTAAAATGTAAAGAAGAAGAAGTTTATAATAATAATAAAAATATATAAAATAAATCGTAAAATTATTAATAAAAAATAGTTATTAATTATTTTACGACGATGATAGTATGAAGAATATTCAAATGAAAACTCGCCACCTAATAATAATTTTTAGAATGGATATCTTCTTTGTAATTAATAATGCTTTTAAAGGAGACTTTGCTTTTTTTGCATTTTGAGAGGCAGCGAACGTTGAGCCTAAAAGATACTTGAGGACGTCTCGGGCATATACTCTCATTACTGTCATTTTTGAATCTTTTCAGGCATTGTTATACTATTTTTTTGAAAAGAGAATTGCAAACGGGTGGTGTTTATTACATTAATAACATTAAAGGCACTATGAAAAGAGCAGAGAATTAATGGTCGCTTGATAAAAATATGATAATAAATGAAGCAGATAAAGTACAACGCTGTGTTATGTATTGCTATTCAGTGCATGAGAAGAATATTAAGTACGGAAAAAGCGTAACATTTATCAATTTCTAACCAGCTTACAAGGTGCCTCCGCTTCTATGTTTTAAACTAGAAATAGAAGGTGGTGAAAAATGAGTTTAGCACGCATTCCCTTTAAGTTCAAATTATTCAACATTCTTTGTTATTGGAGCATAAGTGGATAGAGTCTAACATATTGAGGCGCTTGGAGTTTTTTATTTTTTCGTATCTATAAAAAATATATTTCAAAATAGAAAAAAGTTTTATATCAACTGCAAATAAATTGTTGAGTCACGATCGCTTTCGCCTGTTACGACATTATCAAGTAGTCTGACTCTAGAGTCAGTCTACTCAACAATTTACTTGCGGTTGATACACAACTTTTTTCTATTTTGAAATTTATTTTTTATATTTCATAATGACTGCAAACATCCTATATACCATCTCTAAATTTTCTTCATCTACCATCTTTGTGATCTGCAAATCTTATCAATATCATTTGAATCTCTTTATTGTTAGAAATTCCAATGATAAATATTAATTCATTATAAGGCCTTTTTTAAAAAGCTTATTTGAAATATGAAATAACGTAAATAATCGAACAAGAGAGGAAATATCTCTAAAAGTAAGGAAATTCTATTAAAATATTTGAAAATTTTCAAGGTCAAATCAAATTATTTACAGAATTTTCTCCAAGATTTTATCTCTTTGACTTTACAATAAATCAAAGAGAAATGAGAAGTAAAGTAAATAAAATACGTGTTCAATGAAGAAAAAAAACAGGCCTACTGTCATTATTATATCTTTTAAATATTGGAATTCTGGTCTTCCCTTTGCTTTTGAGCCCAAAATACTGCCCTCGAATATTTTTTTTCATGTAATGATTATATCAAATTACTTAGGATTTCCCTTTTCTTCTCAGAATTGTGGACAGGAGATTTACTTATTTCTGTCCTTGATGTTTTAGTCTTCTGTTGCCATATCACATTTCCATTGCTTGCGAACTTTTTCATAATTCTCTTTCGTTTGGGTCCATGGTTCACACCTATATGCCTAAAAGGTTCGTGGTGATTAAATTGTGTCCAATTATTTTTTTTACAAATACTTTACGGTTTTCTTGCCTGGTTTGCCATGAACATTTCGTTTCATCACTGACACTTGTATTTGAGCTAAGAGCTTCAGGACGTGAATACAATCAATAGAATAGAGTCAACCTCAGGACTTTGCCATCAATTTTTTTTTTTATTTTATTAAATACAAACTTTAGTTCCACAATAAATTATATCACAATTTTGGGCGAATATAATACAAAAAGGGGAATGTTATACAATTACTTTAATACAACCCAATAAAAGGGAAGAGACTGCTTTTGTTCCATCATAAACTGATACAGCGTCGTAAAATATAGAAATAGTGGAAAGAAAGATAAAATACGTTAAAAAGGGCCCTTACATAATTTGGGATTTGATGACAAATTAGATCCTGTCCATATCTTCCCTGGCCTTTATTTCATTTTAGTGTCTTATTATTTTTTTGTTCGAGTTTTCTTTTACCATAATTTCGTCTTTTGTCTTCACTCTCGTCTTACCTTTCTCCTGAGCCTTATTTCTTGTCGTTTTCTTCTTCCTGCGTCTTCCAGGTATGCAATAAACTCTCTTCTCCTGTGTTTGATTGATCACGTATGAAGAAGGTTAGGTTAGATTATTTTTTGGTCTTCTGGAAATGGTATTTTACGTTTCCTCTTCATATCAATTTTGTTATTCCTTGAAATTGAAATGATTTATGGGGATCCTCTGCATAATTCAATTATTCTAATTCATGGCCCTATCAGGTAGATTTCTTTTCAAGCTTTTCAAAATAAATATGTCAATTTTGTAAGAAAATAAATCATAGGACAGCAAATAAACTGTACTACCTGATCACTCAGAAAACTCCTAATACTAATTACAAATTCAAAAGTGTGCTTGTCTTTTTCACTCAGAATGGACAGAGTATTTGGGCTGATACTGAGCCATTAGTCAATGGACATAGTATTTGGACTGGTACTGGGCCATTACTCATTGGACAATGTATTCGGGCTGGTACTGGGCCATTACACATTGGATATTGTATTTAGGCTGATACTGAGCCATTAGTCAATGGACATAGTATTTGGACTGGTACTGGGCCATTACTCATTGGACATTGTATTCGGGCTGGTACTGGGCCATTACACATTGGATATTGTATTTAGGCTGATACTGAGCCATTAGTCAATGGACATAGTATTTGGACTGGTACTGGGCCATTACTCATTGGACATTGTATTCGGGCTGGTACTGGGCCATTACACATTGGATATTGTATTTAGGCTGATACTGAGCCATTAGTCAATGGACATAGTATTTGGACTGGTACTGGGCCATTACTCATTGGACATTGTATTCGGGCTGGTACTGGGCCATTACACATTGGATATTGTATTTAGGCTGATACTGAGCCATTAGTCAATGGACATAGTATTTGGACTGGTACTGGGCCATTACTCATTGGACATTGTATTCGGGCTGGTACTGGGCCATTACACATTGGATATTGTATTTAGGCTGATACTGAGCCATTAGTCAATGGACATAGTATTTGGACTGGTACTGGGCCATTACTCATTGGACATTGTATTCGGGCTGGTACTGGGCCATTACACATTGGATATTGTATTTAGGCTGATACTGAGCCATTAGTCAATGGACATAGTATTTGGACTGGTACTGGGCCATTACTCATTGGACATTGTATTCGGGCTGGTACTGGGCCATTACACATTGGATATTGTATTTAGGCTGATACTGAGCCATTAGTCAATGGACATAGTATTTGGACTGGTACTGGGCCATTACTCATTGGACATTGTATTCGGGCTGGTACTGGGCCATTACACATTGGATATTGTATTTAGGCTGATACTGAGCCATTAGTCAATGGACATAGTATTTGGACTGGTACTGGGCCATTACTCATTGGACATTGTATTCGGGCTGGTACTGGGCCATTACACATTGGATATTGTATTTAGGCTGATACTGAGCCATTAGTCAATGGACATAGTATTTGGACTGGTACTGGGCCATTACTCATTGGACATTGTATTCGGGCTGGTACTGGGCCATTACACATTGGATATTGTATTTAGGCTGATACTGAGCCATTAGTCAATGGACATAGTATTTGGACTGGTACTGGGCCATTACTCATTGGACATTGTATTCGGGCTGGTACTGGGCCATTACACATTGGATATTGTATTTAGGCTGATACTGAGCCATTAGTCAATGGACATAGTATTTGGACTGGTACTGGGCCATTACTCATTGGACATTGTATTCGGGCTGGTACTGGGCCATTACACATTGGATATTGTATTTAGGCTGATACTGAGCCATTAGTCAATGGACATAGTATTTGGACTGGTACTGGGCCATTACTCATTGGACATTGTATTCGGGCTGGTACTGGGCCATTACACATTGGATATTGTATTTAGGCTGATACTGAGCCATTAGTCAATGGACATAGTATTTGGACTGGTACTGGGCCATTACTCATTGGACATTGTATTCGGGCTGGTACTGGGCCATTACACATTGGATATTGTATTTAGGCTGATACTGAGCCATTAGTCAATGGACATAGTATTTGGACTGGTACTGGGCCATTACTCATTGGACATTGTATTCGGGCTGGTACTGGGCCATTACACATTGGATATTGTATTTAGGCTGATACTGAGCCATTAGTCAATGGACATAGTATTTGGACTGGTACTGGGCCATTACTCANATAATGTTATTCATGTTGTTATATCAGAGAACTTTGAGGACCGACTATAGCTTGGGAACACCACGTATCGTTGGCTCTTTTTTCCGGCCCAACCCAGGCTGGGTGAGATCAATGTGGGTAGCTGGTTTGCAAGTTTCCAGCGAATGGAGGGTAGTCACCCCGTCTTGAATCACCAATAGATGTTAAAGGGACGTTAAGCCAAATTAAAAAAAAAAGTGCTTATAAACCTTATTTTCTCCACTTACGAATATTTTATATGCTTTGGACTGAGGAGAAAATACATTTCTCTCAAATTTTGTTTCTTTTTGATCTCCATTCTATGCCGTATTTTCCATTTTTTATTTCATATCCAGACGTACAAAGAAAGAGTATTTTGGGAACAAAAAATTCTTGTGTTCAGAAAATTTCAGTTCCTATTTTGTTGTTGAGACGGTCCCTACGGAATTGAATAAATTTAATGTATCCATTCCCCCCCCCTGCCCGTGAATTAGGATCTGATTGGAAAGAACTGCAGAATGGAAAAAAATATTGTTGATTCACTTTTTTTTCACTCAATTTAGAATCGTTCTCATCGAAAGGATATCTTTACAGGGCTCATTCTTAAGCAACTATTGGAAGCTTTTTTTCTATTGGTTTTAGTTAACGACTAGTATGCGCTAGTAATTTTATGTATCGAATGCGTTGAGAGGCTAAAGTGGCCGGTTTAAACAGTATAAAAATGTAAATTATATTTCTTTGTGCTATTATGTCACAATTTTGTGGGCATCATAGCATTATGAGTTATTTTTGAGTGAACCAATTTTCTCAATATCACTAAGCCTAAGCTACGCTTAAAAATTACATTATAATGTTACCACTTGTTGCTATTACACTAGCTACCCAATTTTCCTCAGGAGGCTGAGTTACCCCCGAACACAACCAGACCAAGCAGAAAATTCGAAGAGGAAAAAATCAAATTTTCGATCCGACCAGAAATCGAGAGGTATACCCTCTTTGATATAAGTCGAGGAAATTGCACACTCTGTCGCGGAGATGTCCTATATAATATAATAATATATTGTCACTTCCTTCCTTCCTTAATCAGTATTCACTTTAAAGGCATATATTATCGCTATAAAAAGTTGCCTGTGTAACTTTCCAGCCCATAAACTATTCTTTACGAGTATGCAAAATTCACGTCGATCAGACAAACATAACAAAAATAAAAAATAAATTTTCGCTGTTACCTACTAAGCTTCTTATTATAATTTTATAATAAGAAGACAATTATTTTTATATTAAACTAAAAAAAAAATCGGTTTATTAATTATTTTATTATTAAATATTTTTTTCATAATACAAATTGTCCAATTGATGTCCTACCAGTTAATTACGTACGTATCTCTTGTTTGGGTGCATAGTGGTGATCACATTACATGGTTACTCTTCTTTGGTTAGGTTCACATGACCGCGCGATACCGCTCGGCTGCAGCGCGGTTTCCGCGCGGTATCATATGAACAAATCGATATAAGTTTGTAGAACTAGTACCGCGCGGTCATGTAAACAATATCCACTATTTAGATAGATCTTGTGCCGCGCTGTTTGTCATGTGAACCAGGCCTTAACTTCACCTTTTGCCAATTCTATATATTTTGGGGTCGGCATTGCTTCCCTTATTTCTACCATGCCACAAGCTTCTGTTCTGTACTTACCCTATTTATCTGTACACTTTCCTGACACGGTAACCCTCGCTTGCTTGTGGAAACTCGCATTTTTTAAAAGACTGGATGCTCTTCCTAACACCCAACCTTCTGTATTTACACGAGTTTAGGACCGTCATCAAATGAAGCTGACTTGCTCCCCTCGTGGGTACATTGCATGGTCACTGAACACAAAATATTTGGTGATATTTGTGTTTTGAGGCCCATGCCAATCAAAAACTCCAAAAATAGTCTTATTTATAGAGCTGCAAATTTTATAGACGTTAATTATATTTCTCCAATTAGTTACTAGAGCCCAAGCCTGTTGGATTCTGACTAGGTCATACCCTTAATCTGCATCTATGATCGACAGGGGCTTAGTACATTTGAAATATTACCCCCCCCCCTCCTTCATCAACTAGATAGCCTGATCGGCTATTATATGCCAAGTGTATATTCATTATTCACGAGAGAAAAATGGCGATTGACGTAATTCGAAATTAGTAGACCAAATTTAGGTCACAACCAAATATTTTGCCGACTATTTTCTATAATTTTAGTCGGCAAATTTTTACTTTGATTCCTCTTTGTGGTAAATAATATTATAAAATGTGTACACTAAAAACTATGTCTTTTGTGTGTAAAAGAATTTGTGGTATTTTGTCAATTTTTAGAGGGGACAAAATAGTTAAATTTTGTTTAGGAAAACAAGGAAAATATGCCTTCAGCTATGAACAACATGCATGAGAATGTCATCACGTGCTTTCCGAGTAAGACACAACGAGATGAAGAAATTATTAATGAAATGTAATTGATGAATGAATGAAAATTTTAAAATCTTTATAGGATTATTCCTGCTGTATGCCCCCCCCCCGGGTCAAGTGTTACCGAGAACAAAATATTTCAATTTATTAGTCATCGTCACTTCAAATAAAAAAGGTTAACCTTTGTCTAAACAAACATTGAAATCTGACAACTCCATGATTGCTTTTCTTGGAAAAAATACAGTGAATAGCTTTCTGCATAATAAGTGCTGTCAAAGTCCAACGGGACTCATTGAACATTAATGAGGGACTCAAATAGTCCATTTTTCAAAGCTTACAGAACATAGACACCAGTTCCTTTGTGCAAAATATTTCATCAACACTTAGGCCAAGCACTTTTTTTTTTTTGTTTAATTTGGCTTAACATCTCTTTAACATCTATTGGTCATTCAAGACGGGGGTTTTACCCTCCATTTGCTGGAAACTTGCAAACCAGCTACCCACATTGACCTCACCCAGACTGGGTTGGTCCGGAAAAATAGCCAGCATTACGAGGGAGAGAACCCTCGTGGACACCCACATGGTGTACAGCTTCGCTGGACGTTGCTTAATTTCAGTGATCTAACGGGAACTGGTGTACTCAACGTGCCATAGACGCTAGCTGCCAAGTACTTCAAAATATAAAATAGCTTTTGATCAAAATGTCGAAAAAATAGTTTTTGACACTTTTTGATCGTAAATCGTAATTAATTGAAAATACATTAAAAAGTGAGCAATTTTTATGGATTTCTATGATAATGAATGCCCATAACAATAAAAGGGAAAAAATAGAAAAATAAATTTCATAGATGACTTGTTTTAATAATGCTTTTGACAAAATCATTAGTGTTATTTCGTAGAAATAGGTATACAGTATGTTATACAGGGTGTCCCAAAAGTTCGAGACCACCTGAACGGCTTTATGTGGAGTTTTGAAATTTTGCATGGTATTATGGCCCAAATTAAACCACCTGATGGTGTGACCAATTCTTCAGGGGCGCGTCCCATGTGGCCCCAGGGGGTCTAACTTTTGTTTTTTAAATACGAACCCCCATATTTTGATACATTTTCAGAAAGACAATAGAATTAGATGTACTTTGCAAAAATATTTACACATCTAGCGTGTTTGGTTTCAAAATGACGGCCATTTGAAATTTCCAAGATATGACTTCCAAGAGTGTCTAAAACTAGCGAATTATTTGTAATGGAATATCGAATGATTGCATATTACACCAAAGTCGAGGAACCTGCTTTAGACATAATTCGCCTACTTTTAGACACTCTTGGAAGTCATATCTTGGAAATTTCAAATGGCCGTCATTTTGAAGCCAAACACGAAAGACGTGTGAAATTTTTTTGCAAAGTACCTACTTCTAATTTTATTCTCTTTCTAAAAATGTATCACAAGATGGGGGTTCGTATTTAAAAAACAAAAGTTGGGCCCTCTGGGGGCCACATGGGATCCGCCCCTGAAAAATTGGTCACACCATCAGGTGGTTTAATTTGGGATATAATACCCTGCAAAATTTCAAAACATAAAGTAGTTCAAAAGATATTCAGGTGGTCTCGGACTTTTGGGACACCCTGTATATAAAAAAAAACATAGGTACGAGTTTCTTGCATTGAAAGAAAATTTAAGATATGCGTTCCTATAGGGATATGACTAACTTGTATTTTACATAGAATTGTGACTCTAGTCTTAGGGATACCATTTCCATCAAATAGTTATTTTTGTAAAATATGTGTTTTTACATAATACCGATTGAATTACCGTGCAAATTATTTTTAAATATGTTCACTATTTTTAGCTGGGTGTACAGTACATTCTGTACGAGCGTTCAAATTTTGACTTCATAAATAACGGGTCAGACGTTGTAATTCCTTTTTATTGCTGAGTACAAGAAATCCAGTAACATTATATCTTTTATCTTGGAAGCTTTCGCTGGTAGTAACTTACGTCCACCTACCTTACCTATTTATTCTCCCTCACAACTCCTTAATAAATTTAAACCGGCGCGTCGGTTCTACAAACTTTCAATTTACTTTTCAGACAGCGTCAATGCACGTTGAATGCACCAGTTCCCGTTAGATTAGTGAAGTTAAGCAACGTCCAGCGAAGTTGTACCATGTGGGTTTTCGCGTGGAGTTGCGCCCTCGTGGTGCTGGCTATTTTTCAGGCCCAAACCGTGCTGGGTGAGGTCAATGTGGGTAACTTGTTTGCATGTTTCCAGCGAATGGAGGGTAAAAACCTCGTCTTGAATGACTAATGGATGTTAAAGAGACGTTAAGCCAAATTAAAAAAAAAAAACACGATTTAACATCTTGAATGTTAAATCTTGGGTTAGATCACTGACGTCCAGCCAGGTACACTTCTCCGTGACCGTGGACAACTGGTTGGTAAGTTTGATTCCAGCGAATAAAGTACAGAACCGTTAAGCAAAAAAAGAAAGAAAGAAAAAAAAAAAATGGTTCACACATTTTTTATACATGAACTATTAAATCCGCTGCTGGATGGGGAGGCCCCTATTTTTTTAAAATTACGGGTCCCCTAACAATTTTTTTGCCATTTTAATCTGTAGATTGAGCCGTTCAATATTTAAGAGGAGGCAGACTTGATGAGCATATGTAGGTACCATAGGTACGTGACAAATCTGATACGTGTGTTTGTTTATTGACCTCCCCCCCACCCCTAAAAAACCTTCGTGTGCTGTGCGAACGTCCTCTTTACAAATGTGGAAATTGATGATAACGCGGGTTGATTTTTTTCGCATACATATTTTTCTCCATTAAATCAAAAACATTAAAAAGAAAGGTTTTTGTCATCTCTATCATTCGTGTATTCGGGTAGTGTGAAAACGAAATGTCTGATTATTGGAAGAATACCAGTGTCAGAAGAAGAAAAAAATATTGAAATTCAAAATGTAAATGCCCTTCCAATGATGGATCTAGGAACTCTGTCGAAAACAAAACGCCATCAATCATTTTGACGTAGACAATAGGGCCGGAGACAGAAGAGTAGCTCGCAACTTTTTGATCTGAGTATACACCCCCTCTACTCTACTACTCCAAGCTCGCTATTTTCATTTCTATTCACTTTTTGAGCAAATGTAAATTTAACATAAAAAAATGAAAACTTTGGCTTGAAAGAACATAAATTTCCCTCTCTTTGATTTTATCTTAAAATAGTCTATCCATGTACGATATTGCAAAATATTATTTGGAAAGCTTTTTCGAAATTTGAAATAAATTGTTTCTGTAGCGTATGGAAATAATCGTATTACTTTTTTGAATTTCATGGTAGAAAGAAAACTTTGACATGGGCCCCCAGAACCATGTCAACCACGCTAGTATATACAGCAAAATGAAATGAATTTATTTTACACCATCCGATCAGTGCTCGTGAGGATGATGCGACTCTTGGTTGGTTTACATCTAACAACTAATCTTCTTTGTAAGTTTCCCTACCAGAACAGTCAATGTTATTTCGTCAATTGCGATATCTGCAGGGTGGCCCAAAAGTCCGAGACCGCCTGAATATCTTTTGAACAGCTTTATGTGGAGTTTTGAAATTTTGCATGGTATTATATTCCACAATTAAACCACCTGATGGTCTGACCAATTTTTCAGGGGCGGGTCTAATGTGGCCCCCAGGAGGCCCAACTTTTTTTTTTAAATACGAACCCCCATCTTGTGATACATTTTCAGAAAGGCAATCAAATTGGAATTAATTTGCAAAAAAATTTACACGTCTACCGTCTTTAATTTCAAAATGGCGGCCATTTTAAATTTCCAATGTATGACTTCCAAGAGTGTCTAAAACTAGGCAAATTTTTTGCAATGGGATATTGAATGATTGCATAGGACTCCAATGTTGAGGAACCTGCTTTTTAGACATAATTTGCCTAGTTTTAGACACTTCGCTTGGGTGAATTATTTCTAAAAGTAGGCGAAGTGTCTAAAACTAGGCGAATTATGTCTAAAAAGCAGGTTCCTTCACATTGATGTCCTATGCAATCATTCAATATCCCATTACAAAAAATTCGCCTTGTTTTAGACACTCTTGAAAGACGTGTAAATTTTTGTGCAAAGTACTTTCCAATTTTATTGTATTTCTAAAAATGTATCATAAGATGGGGGTTCGTATTTTAATAAAAAAAAAGTTGGCCTCCTGAGGGTCACATGGGACCCGCCCCTGAAAAATTGGTCACACCATCAGGTGGTTTAATTTTGGGGCATAATACCATGAAAAATTTCAAAACTCCACATAAAGCTGTTCAAAAGATATTCAGACGGTCTCGTACTTTTGGGACACCCTGTATATCGGCATGCTTTGCTAATTGAAATAATTATTATCATGAAAGATAAAATAATAAACATGCTTATTGTATAGGAGTCAAATTGTATTCATCTTCTTCCGAGGACAACATCAAAAAATTCAAAGTACAGAAACCAGGCCGTTTACCTACTCGAGATTGTGAGAATTTACTTAAGCCTGAAATCTTCACATAGTCTGCAAGGTATTTCTTGTTTGAATGTTGTATCATCAAAAGTTACACAAAATAATGGAGTCGATCTGAATTTTAAGAAGTACTTTTTTCAATGCAGGAAACGGAGTGAACTTTCGAGTGCAAAAATAATATATGATCTCTGAACAAAATGAACTTTTTGCAACATTCGACAAAACACATGTAAAGTTTTGACTCCAGAGTGGTCGACATAGGTAATATCTGATCTGTCAGGATATTTTTTTAGCTTTGCAGAAAAACTGAAAATTTGAAACTTTTGTAACCTGAGTTCATTTTTGTAAAGTGAGATATATTCCCGAAAAGTTGACATTTTTAGTTAACTTTTAAAACTACGTCCACTCACCTATTCACTTTTCCATAGATTAAAAGTGCTCAATCACAAGGGGTTTGAAATAATCCACAATGGTCTTGATTGGTCCTTGGGGTGGCCTCATGTTTTTTTCTTCTATTTGGCACAAGAGTTGGGCGGACGATATATTGATTGTTTTAAAATGGGATTAATTTCTTTAGATCTATGACTATGACATTTTTCTTTCCCTTTCCCAAACTATTCAACACCCATAATTGACTTTTGCATGTGATCTGACTATTTTGTCTTTGAGTCTCCGAATCTGTCTAAAGTGAACTAAATTAATTACCAGAAAGTGGAGTGGCATTTGATCATTGAATATTTTAAAGAAAAACTTTTCTCGTTTTTCTCATCTCCCTTGGTTTCTCTCTCTCTCTCTCTCTTTCATTTTTATCGACATTTTCTTTTAATTTGCTTTCTATTCTTGTGCTGCCAATGCCCCCAATTAATTTTTACCTTCTCTTTTTACATTTTTTTATAATATTATTTCTTCTCTCCGTCTATCTATTTAGTTCACATCTTTTCTTCAATCACTATTTTCTACAGCTTTGGAAATGTTCCCTCTTTTTTTTTTTTTTTTTTTTTTTTTTTTTTTTTTGCCTGTATCCTCTTCAACAATTTCTTTTTGTTTTGTTTGTTTACATTTTTTCTTTCTAAACTCAATTTTCTTTTTTTGGTCCCTTCTTTATCTTCCCTCAAACATTATTATAGGGACTTTCAGTGAACTGTACCTACTTATTATAATGAATTTCAGCCTACCGTTTATATACATAGCCATTTGCTATTGATACACTATAGAGATACAAATTATCCTTTCTAAACGACTATTTTTAAGATCACAATCTTTCTTTTTTAAAAAAAAATTCGTATGTTAATTCGTTCCACGATAACTCTCGAATGTATTCATCTATTCATATCGTCATTGGAAATAGCTTATAGCGACATTTATCACAATATTTTGTACCTATCATCACAAAATTATGTACCTACTATCACAATATTATGTAATATGTACCTACCATCACAATAGTATGTACCTACCATCACAATATAATGTACCTACCATCACAATATAATGTACCTACTATCACAATATTATGTAATATGTACCTATCATCACAATATTATGTACCTACCATAACAATATAATGTACCTACCATCGCATTATATAGTACTTACCATCACAATATTATGTACCAACAATCACAATATAATGTACCTACCATCACAATATTCTGTACCTACCATCACAATATAATGCACCTACCGTCACAATATTATGTACCTACCATCACAATATAATGCACCTACCATCACAATTTTATGTACCTACCATCACAATATTGCATTGACTAACTTGACGTATCTATATTGACTTGGTATAATGAAATTCTGTCACTCTAAGTCCGTACCTATAATATGTAGCCCTTGCATCCGCTTTACTCCGAGTACCCTGACCAGTCTTCTCTCCCACTAAAAAGATATTTGGGTCACATTTACAGATATATATATATATATATATATATATATGTTGTGAAGTAGGGAAGAAAAAACGTAGCAAATGGTACGTGTGTTTTCTTTAGGGAACAATTAATGAATTGTCTCGAGTGTACTTCACTTAATATTTCTTATCTTGGTAACTGTGGATTTAAAAATAAAAACCGAAACAGCAGGCCTTTGTGGTGTAATAAAAGAAGGCCTTTAACAGCATTGATATAATACAAAGAGCGGACTGGACAGAAAGATCCAAAGATCTGATTCTTTACTGGGAATGAGTCGCCCTTCATGTACTTGTACGAAATGAGAAAAATAATGTTCTGTGCGTCTATAATTGAAAGAGCTCTCTTTATGTGCGAAGTTTTTCTAAATTTTAGGTCTTATCTTAGGTCTTCTTTTATGAATATTTGGGCGAAAATGCACTTGTTTTATGAAAGTCTGGTCAACCAACATTACTGCCTATGGTTGAATCTAATTAGCTCACCAAACCATTCACAACACGTAGTATAAGTAACCCTAGCATTGCCCAGGGGGGGGGGGG
>CM022878.1:32610968-32623059 GCA_012654025.1 Pachypsylla venusta | reverse complement strand
ACCCCCCCGCCCCTTGGCAATGCACGTAATTTAATTGAGCTTGTGGCAATCCTAGGGTAGAAACTCAACTATTCTCAGTAAATATTTACTTACATTTTAGAAATAAAAGAAGTTAGAGATTTGGAGTACACTTTATAAAAATTAAAAACCCTTTACTACTTAGCTAACTCACATCAGAGTAAAAATAAGAATCAGAATGAGAAAGAACTGACCCTGCCAAAAAATCTCTTTTTATTTGAGGTTCTTACTGATATTCGCTGATGAGATATTAATAGTTTATTTAATTAATTCTCATGATCGCGATAGTGATAAATAGAGATTTGGAGTACACTTTATAAAAATTATAATAATAATATTATGTACCTACCATAATATTATTATTATAGTGATATATGATAGTGATAAAAAATATTCACTGGATACTGGATAGCCGTCTATAGCTTCTCAGGTATTCCCGAAGATATCTGTGTCTTTATCGAGCACGTACACATCTTAAGTTAACATATACACTGGATAGCCGTCTATCGCTTCTCAGGTATTCCCGAAGATATCTGTGTCTTTATCGAGCACCTACACATCTTAAGTTAACATATACACTGGATAGCCCTCTATCGCTTCTCAGGTGTTCCCGAAGATATCTGTGTCTTTATCGAGCACGTACACATCTTAAGTTAACATATACACTGGATAGCCCTATCGCTTCTCAGGTGTTCCTGAAGATATCTGTGTTCTTTATCGAGCACGTTCACATCTTATGTTCGGCTTGGTTTCACCTCAGCGCTTACTCATTAAAAGTTACTTAGATGCAAATGGCGAAGCCTGTTGCCATGCAACACACCCATTTGGAGATAAAGGGAGTGATTAGCGAAAACAGTCGTGTACAGGGTTGACTTCTGTAGATTGTTGATATCGTATCGAAAATAAAAGAAAAAAACGTAGGCTGTAACCTTAGAAAATATCTTTAAACTTTCCGGTTGATTTCCAAGTTACTACTGGATTTCCCGATTTTTATAATACTAAAAAATGACGGTCTTATTAACTCCGGCGTTCTTTTTGCAGCTCCCTTAAATTTGTATCCCTCAAAGTTACAAAATAATTATGTGGCTTTTTATCCCATACAATAATGTCATGGCCCTTCTGGTGAAAAATTTGAGATTGAGTGGAGTTAGATGAAGCGATTTTCTCATGAACCTGGTCCACTCAAGCTGAGGGTATATAATAACACAACAAGCAAGCAAGGATTATGTTTTTAACAATTTTTTCCGTGTAACTGAAATATGTCAATTATCAAAAAGTATATATATATATGATGGCAGTTAAGAACTTGATCAAGAGACAATCACTAATTTAGAGCAACAGTCTCGGTCATCTGTCTCCGATGGTAGCCATCATGATGAATGAATGAAAGAACGAATAACGAAATTTGTCATTCTGTCAGCCTTTCTGATTCTATTTCCAACACATACTCTTTACACACATGTCCACCCCACCACTCAAATCATCACTTCATTAAAGACTCAAAAGTTTCCGATCTATCTCTCTTTTCATTTAATTATTTATAAATGAATCTTCGCCAATCTAAAAGTTTTATTTTTGACTGTCTAATGAACATTTCTCGGCAAGGAAACTCATTTTCATTTTGAAAACAAACGCTTCTCTCATGATGGCGGTGTGTAGATGTTAAATGACCAGAAAAAAGTTTTGTTCAAAACTTCTTTAATGTATTTTGTGGATTTTCAAATGCCATGGGCTGAAAAGAAAGTTCTACTTGAAAGTTCATATTTATTTACACTCCTAAGTGATTTTAAGTTTTGTAACTTCTCGAAGAATTAAAAAACAGCAGCATAGAACTGGACTTTCTCAGCTACAATCTTCTTCATTGTCTGTTCAGGCCCGAATTAAGTAGCAGGCCCTTTTTGCCCGCTAGACACTTTATGTATATACAAAATATACAGCAAATTATAATTATTGAACAGTGTATCCAAAATACATGTAATCTTTTTAACCACGTATACTAGACCGCAATAAAGACCTTCTTCCCTCAATAAACATCAGGGGTGCAGAAAATGCACCTCTCCGCGCAACTTACCAAAAAGCCAAAATTGGCCAGAAAAGGTAAGGCTAGCAATTCCTGTTTTCTCTTGGTAAGCTATTCCCCCACATGGTATGCTATAATCCGATCCCTTTTAAATTTCGAGGTCCCGTTTGAGGGTTTGGATCACGTTTGTCGAATAAGCCTTTTCGAGTTTTTTTTATGTTCAAAAGGAAAGTACATGTTTAATAATGAAAAATATTTTTTAACCCCGTTCCAATAACCCGCACCGTTTGCAATGCAAAGAAAACTTGAATTCACGGCCTTGAAGCGCGAAAGTGATGATTTTCCTAATCAATATTTATTAAGTGTCTTCATTGGGGGTCCATTCTGGACTAAACAAAAATTTAAATATCATCAATTAAAATATCCGGTGTAGGTACAGCGGTTTTATCTGGGTTTAGGAATTCTGAGGATACGCATGTTAAATATCTATAATGTTTTGAACAATACCTACCAGACCGAGCTAAGTGTGACAAAAATATGCAATTGTCTCGCTATTTCTTCAGTTTTTAAAAAATAAAATAATATCCAAGTGTTAGTTTGTTAAATCAAAAGCTTTGTCTACTTTACTATTTGTGCAATTCCTACTCGTCTGACATTGCACGCTGATTGTGATTTCGGATTGAAGACGATTGAGTAACTAACTTAAAGTGATTAGCGACCAGTGACGGCATTACCAGAGTAAAAATATTAGAAAACTGTTGATCTTATGTACTAAACATGAGGCTGTTTAAATGCTGCCATATCCACATTGGCTTTTGGGTCACAAAGAAACACTATATTAACAAACCTACATTAGAATTATTTTAGTGTGTACATTTTTTCAAAATTCTTTAAACAGTGCAATATATACGGAACATGTTAACAGCTAAAACAAAATGGAATCAGAAGGAAGTAAATATGCACTATTTTGTCAAAGGAAGATAAAACGAAAGTTTATAAATTTCTAAAAAATAAATGTGAAATGAAATGAGATAGAACAGGTGGGTGGGGGGGGGTCCGCCGGGTAGAAAGCCAGAATGAAAAGTTTACAAGAAATAAAGACATACCTACACATGGAGTACATGTTAATAAGAGAATTCTCGTCATGAAATTATTTTTACTCTTAGCATAGTACTCGGCTGTGATTCAGCTCTGTTACATTATGTGTTAGGGGTGCACGGAGGAGTTGTTTATTAAAACTAAACGACCGGAGAGGATTTAGCTTTGAAGTTGCCTTCAGCTGCTCTAAAACAACTCTTCCTAAAATAAGTTCTCACAAACTGGACATATAGCAGGAATTGCTGGCATGTGCGGATATAGGGGAGAGCACGGGGGGCACGTGCCCCCCCCCCAGTTTTTTTTAAGCGGGCGGTATTTCTCAAATTTCATTATATACCTAATCACGTAAAATTTAAAAACAACAACAAATGAATGGTGATCCGCNGGGGGGGGGGTCCCGGTCCCCTAAATAATTCCCAATCCTCAGACTAAATAGAAATACGTAAATATAAAATCGTTAAAAATTCTATCATCCGCCATGGCACATTTTTTCGTCATCACGATTATAAAATCGCTTATCACCCTTATGAAAGTAGAGCTTACCACAAAGGTATTTGTGGTAAGCTCTACAGATTTTAACAAATTAGGTATCGTACCTCGATAAACATTGTATTAAAAAGTACTGCCTGGACTCGAACCCCTGGTCCTAGGTTATGAGTCCCTCCCCGTCCAAATTTTCTATTAGGTATATTGTGCGATTGTGCCCCCCCCCCAACAANCCAAAAAAAAAACAAGAGGGCTATATCCGCGCATGATTGCTGGACATATATAGACTGAATTTATACCCCACTTAAAGAATTTAACTGTTATTGCAGCCTCGTATTAAGTTATATGAAGCCCTAGATTCAGGCCACTGTTATTAATTGTGGTGTCCTTTCCTTTCGGAATTGCAAGTGCTGCGTTCACTTACCCAAAATGTTTTCTTATTGGAAACGTTTCATTAATCCTTAAGACATATGTCCTTCCGTCTATCTCTGGGACGGCAAAAGATAAATAAAATCAATTTTTCACACATTGTTATTTTTTACAGATTTTTCAGCGCAACAATAGTTCCGCTGAAATAAAAGAACTGTAAAATGTGATTTTGACTGTAACCTTTTTACAATCGGCATTACATTATTTTGTTATTTCCATCATAGTGTCCGCATTCATTTCACGAATGTTTCTTTTTTTTAAAAAAAAGGGTTTCATTCACTATTACTAAAAAAGCAAATAAAGTTTTTTTGAAGAGAATTCCTGGAACCTTCCTTCTCTTTCAAAATAAAAAACCTCATTTTATTTTCCCAAAGAATAAGAGAGATCCGTTTGATTTTCTGTTAATTTTTTTAAACAGTAAACATGATGCTGACAAATATTGAAGAACATTCTTAATATCACTAACGACGTTGCCCTCTCAATATTTACCAGAATGTACATACACATTTATCACATGCCTGTGTGAAATGTTTGTTTATCTTGCATAATATCCTGAAATGACATCTTTTATGAGACTATATGAGAAAAGGGGTGGATTTAATATTTTTAGAAGTTTTATTAACATATTAAGGGGAAACTTGGAATACAGGGTTATTTCTAACTGAGAAAAAAAGTGACTAACTGAGAAAAAATATTTTTAGACACAAGTTAAAATTTATTTAGTTTATAGTTAGTTTTGACCGAAAGACACCGAAAGTTACGTAAGACTGATTATTCTGATTAAGTTTAGATATGGTATTTAGGATGTTTGTAGTCATTATGAAATAATTGAAAAAAAATTTTATGTATCAACTACAATGAATTTGATGAGCCACGAGCGCTTTCGTCAGTTACGACATTCTCAAGTGAACAGTTCACTTGAGAATGTCGTAACTGACGAAAGCGCCCGTGGCTCATCAAATTCATTGTAGTTGATACATAATTTTTTTTTTCAATTATTCTGATTAATGAGAAATGTTTTTTTCAAAGCGATGGGAACACAACCGTTTGTCACTTTTTGATTTATTATTTTTAGTAAAGAACCTTGAGAAACGCCCCCTCAAAATTTGATATTTTACTTTTCAAGTTACGTAGAATCCAAAAATCTCATATCTTAATTTGTTTTCCACCGCGCCGTACGCCGTGATGGTCACTTTTTCCATTTTAGCTTTAACCGATTTGGCATAGTTAGGGTCTAATTGTTCTCCGAAACTTTTTATATTTCGGGTCTCAGTAAGCTTCTAAACATTTGTGTGCATAAGCTTCTAAACTTTTGTGTGCAATCAAATATATACCGCTGACGATTTCATTATTTCTGTCTAAAAAGAGAATGGTAAGAGTTAGATATTGGAAATTTGGTATGTATTTCAAATTTAGGGTCTAATTATGCCCACAACTTTGGTGGACATATTTGTTTTCAATTTAAAATAAAATTATAAACCCATGTGTCACAATGGCAGAGTTTTATATAGATTTATATGCTCTCAAATTCTTTCTGACGGAGATATGGAACAAAGAGTAAGGGACCCCTTAAAAATAATTGAAAAGATTTGATTTATCTTTGTTATGTATGTGTATGTCAGATGCAGTGTATAATTATGCCCCAGCACTTTGGGGAGGACAGAGTTGTTTATCATCAACGACAAAAAAAAGTGAACGTGAAGTATCACTAATATCCAAAGAGAGCCGCCTGTGACAGTCACTCTACATCACAAATAAATAGCTTATCCAAAATCTCAAATATTAATAAAAGTTCCAGGGCTCAAAACCGGGAACTAAATACTAATCATCGGGATATATCTGATTTCAGGACCACTTGGATCTGTAGACGCAGTACTCAGAGGCACAGCTCGCATACCTTGTAACATTACAGAGCCGGCTGCAGTATCTTTAGTCATTTGGTACAAAGAACATATAGAGACACCCGTGTACAGGTAAGTGTTTCTTATAATTTGGTACAATGTTTATAATTAGTGAAAAGGAAAGTCTCGAGGAGAATCTTTGGTGATTCTTCGAAATGAAGTTATCGGTTTTAATATCTCAAAAGAAAAAAAAAACTCTTTTTATCTCACTTTATCTCAAAATAAAATAAAAATGCAGCAATCAAACAGTAAAACAAATTAGAGGAGAACTTTTTTTATAAATCTGAAAGTAAATTTTTAACTTTTCTGAACATTCGGAATTTCATGTCATAATACCTGCGACTTTTATGAGATTAATGTCGTATCACACCATTTGTCATGAAGCCAAATATTTCACATTTTTCACTTCAGGCAGTATAATCGACAAATATATTTGATCAAACACAAAAGTCACGAAAATTTGCCTAAACAGTCTGATATGATTTAAACGCATGACAAACAGGTGTGTCATTGTTGGATGGTTTTTAAAACTATTTCATTAATCTTATACCTTTAAAAAATATTTCTGAGGCGTCTGTGGACGCCCAAGATCTCAATTATCGAAAATACACAAGTGAAGAAAAACCAATAATTATCTGTAAAAAAATATCCGGTTGCACATAGTACACAAAAAATAAAATCTGTGGAATGGCCAAAGATTTTATTTGAAAGGCGCGTCAAATACATACCAAATTCAGCAAATAGTCATCAAATAAATGGTGTCGATATTTGGAATCATGACAAATAGTTTGACACGAGCTTAAGTGATTAACTTGGAGCAAAATGTTTACTGTTCTGGGCGATTAACGAAAATAGTTAATTATGTTTGTTAAGCGTTCTATTTTTAAAATTTGTTTAACGTCTCTTTAACATCTATTGGTCATTCAAGACGGGGGTTTCACCCTCCATTCGCTGGAAACTTGCAAACCAGCTATCCACATTGACCTCAAACAGCCTGGGTTGGGCCGGAAAAATAGCATCACAAGGGCACGAACCCACGTGGACACCCACATAGTACAACCTGGTTGGACGTTGCTTAACTTCAGTGATCGAACACGAACTGGTGTATTCAACATGCCATAGACGCTGGATAATTAAAATATAAATATAATGATGCTCAGACTTATTTTCCAGCACTAAAGTAACCTTTTGTTTAAAAGCACACACTTTTCTTTCTATTCTTTCTAATTTGAACAACTAAAAAATTTGGTTGAAGTTTTTGTCACCTGCCATCTTTGAAAAGGGTAAATTTTATTTGGAAAAATTTACAAAATGTTATTCATTTTCTTAAATTTTTATTTAATGTTCCACGTCTAACCTTATAAAGTTCTCTAAGTTTGTTTAAAGTTTCAACAAACTGTGTACATGTAGCAAGGAGTGCAGATGAAATGCAAAAATATGTGACTTATACAAATTTTACATACATCTTCTTACGTCTTGTCTTCTGTTGTATTATTTTCTTTCTTTACTAAGTTTTCTGGGATGTCAGGATCATTTCTTCTCGTTTCGAAATTTGCAATTTGTTTTGATGGCCTTTAACTGTTTTAAAATTTTAACTTTTACATTCTTATGCAGGACAGGAATAGAATCTACAGGGTGTTTGTACATTCTATTCATTATATAAATCTATATTGTCTTCATCATACTTCAACGAGTCGAGATCTACATAGTGTTTGTCTTCATCATACTTCACGAGTCGCGATCTACAGGGTGTTTGTCTTCATCATACTTCAACGAGTCGCGATCTACAGGGTGTTTGTCTTCATCATACTTCAACGAGTCGAGATCTACAGGGTGTTTGTCTTCATCATACTTCAACGTCCGGGAGTGATGTTTTAATATAGATGCATGTCATTTATCTTATGTTTTTTTTAATCTTCTTGGAAAACATATTTTTCCACATTTTCCTTTATATCTAATGTCATTATCAGCAAGATCTAGACTCCAGAGAGACTTCATATCTATACCTAGGAGAGTGTTTATTGAAAATCTCCTTGGCCCCAAGTATAGATGATCCTGTGTATATACTCGGTGTTGGCGTATGTACGAGTATGTTGGCATAAATAAATCGCAGTTATTCCTAGACCGTAAACTGATGCATGGTACATTTATTCTCATGCGTTCCATAATATTTGTGCATCCTATTTTGCTGTTTTAAGTTGAATACTAGCATAAAATATTTATAATTACGTCGCTTTTCAAGAGAGGAGATGTTAAATTTTCCAATGATGTCTTTATATGCGATAGCTTTAGGCTTTAGGGTATGTTTTGGGTAGAAACCATTGTATTTGAGAAAAAGGAAACCATTGTATTTGAGGAAAAGGAGAACATTGTAATTGAGATTTAGAATATAAACAATGCAGAATGTCTTAAAAAAAGGAAAGGGGCTCAAAATTATGAGAAATTTGAGAAAACCGCTTCAATTTTTTTTTTTTTTCTTCACCAATACAATACTTTACTCACCTATACTTCGTATCAGGGAAGATAAAGTAAAAAGCGGTAAAACATATATTTCTATGTACCAAAGCAAACTTGTTTTTAGTGGTTTTAAATTTTTGGGGATTTTCATCTTAAATACCACTTTTGTAATATATCTTTGTATACGAAAATTAAAATACTTTCAGGTTAATTCAACATCCGTACTGGAAACGGGCACGAAGTGTCCAATTTGTTCTTGAGCTTTTTAAATTCTTAAAATCACAACTCTGTGCCTTTGTGAGATTTAGGTATCCACAGCTTGGGTAAAAATGACTTCAATTATATATTTTCCATTGATGTTTATCATTTTAAACAAAAGATGGAAATTGGTCTGGAGCCCATATCTGGAATGCGAAAATATTGAAACACGTTTTGTTTTACTCCAAAAAAGAGTGGTCTTTTTTTCAAAATTAAAGAGCTGATGTAGGTATAGAAAAGTTGTTCTATCCTCCTACAAAAGTGTCTGAAGATTTTCTTTCGCATTAATGATCAATGACAAGAGAGTTATTTTTTGTAAAACATTTTTTTCAAAAAACGTATTTCTTTCACAAATCCAGCACATTCATTCAAATGTCAAAACTAATTTCTCCGTAAATGTTAATGAACCAATGGTTATGATTTCGAGTATCTCATGATCTTCTCATAGATCTTTCATAAAAAAAAAAAAAAAAAAAAAAATATGAGTACTTATAAAAAAAATGTAAAAGTGTAATTATTTTTCACCGCAACAAGAACACTTTCATTATTATTTACTCTCTCAATAAGTGGCGTATTTGCCGTAAAAGCAACATAGGCCATGGCCTGAGGTGGCAAAATATGGAAAAAAAAAATATTTTTTTGCATTTAGCTGCAATGAAAAAAAATGCCTTGGGTTATAAATTTTTCTCACTTTTTAAAAATTGAAAATCAGGAAGATACTGTACAGTTTTCATTATACCTGTAAATGTAAGTGTTGGAAGGAGACGTTTTTGACGAGTACCTAGGCTGTAATAATTGAAATAAAATAAATGAGATTTCGAGCATTGTTTTTTTCATTAATGTTTATATTTCTCTTGTCTCAAAATAATCGACAAAATTACTGAGTAAGCACTAACGAATGAAATTATCAAAATCGCATTTCTTGTCAAAATAGAGGCGGCAAGATCTAAATTGCCCAGGGGCGCCGAAAGTTTAAATCCGCCAATGCTCTCAATACTACCACTTATATCTTAAGTAACTACTTAATTGTTGCTCAGTACACCCCAAGCAACCAAGCACAGTATTGAAAAATACCTCAGTTCCACAAAGATTCTAACCCAGGTCTCCTGCGTGTGGCGTGCAAAACCAGTGTAATTACCCAATCCATATATGCTGCTAAAAAAAATCTATGATATTATATCCTAACATGTAAATGTTATAGCATATTCATGGATGGAAAATTTCGAAAAAACCTAAATAACCTTAATACGTAACATTTATATCACCTGTTTTATCAGACCAAAACTCACAAATATCGATAGGTATTTATAATAAAATAGAATGGCTTCTGTAACCAAATTTGGAATTTCGTTTCGACCAAATACATTAACTTTAATCCTAGATATATATTTTACTTAAAGGAATGAGATTTCCTCTGAGTAAAATGCCAGATAACAATCCCTTACGGACTCGATGTTGCTTAGATATCTTTCTCTGATTAGTGTTGCTTAGATTCTCTGCGCCAGGTGATGATTCTGTGACCAGAAGAACAATTGAATTTTAAAAGAATGAACCTAGTTGTGTCTTGTGATAATTTGTCGACAAGTCCATGTTATTACTGATTTTTTAGTCTTCGCTTGAATTCGAACCAACAGTTTCCTGGTTTATAAATCCGTCACTATTGCAAACTGAGCTAATGAGGCTGTTTGATTAGAATAATTATTTGTTACCGTTCTCTTTTTAAACAATATGTTTGAAAACCCCTAAAAAGCGGCAAAAAAACGCCAAGAATAGTAGAATAGATTTGATATTAATCGTTCTTGAGAGGTCTTGATAAGGCGGAAAGACACAAACACTGACCAATGGCTGAAACTCGTGATTTGGGTGCTGGGAACCCGAAAACATGATTTGGCATTGAAAACTCGACATCGAAAATTTCAACCCATTACAATACTCTCCCTTTTGCAGGATAAGGAAAGTAGAAACCCTATAGGTAGCGAAAACGTCTGGAATATAGCATACTCGTACAGTAATTCTGTTCCATCGCTAGTTACATAAAAACCTTTGTATTATTTAAAATTAACATTTTTTAAAATTTCCTTTTCAAAATAAATTTATATTTAGCTGGATTTGGGATGACATTTTGTAGGCGCACACTAATCCATATGCTCGGCAATTTCACATTTTTTTTTTTTTGTGAAATTGCAAAATACAAAAGAAAATGTCCTCACAGCTCGAAGGATAAAAGGGCAACTCCATTATTACTAAGTCTTATACGTTGCTTATGAGCCCATCACTAAAGGCCAGTGATTTTAGGACCTTAAGTGGCAGGAAGTTGATTTTTCAAGGATTTATGAGTTTAATCACAGCAAATAGATTTTTTTAAAAAAATTAGAACTGATTTTATTCTACGTAATCTCATCGGCTTGTCATTGGATTGTAGCACATATTTGGATATCTTTTTCTCTTTGTCTTCTACTTATACGTGTAAAGTATGGAAACCACTCCATTTTCTCCTTTATAATATTATGCAAGGCCGTACCTAGGAGCCCCCCCCCCCCCCCCCCCACGAAATGTTATTATTTTTTTATGCATGACTTATGTAAAATTGTAAGGTGTTCATCACCACCACCAATAACAAAAACAACAACTTCATCAACAGTAACAAAAACATCATCAATAACAACAACATCCACAGTAACAATACATCAATAACAACAACAACAGCATCAATAACAACAACATCACACCTTCCATGATCATCATTTTCAGGTGTTAGTCCTGACTTGGCTGTCAATCCTTCGGACCCCCCCACCCCCGAAAAAAAATTTTGGGTACGGCCCTGATATTATGTAATTTTGATTAACAAAATTATTTTGGAGCTTTCATTACCTTCATGTTATCGATAAGTGAAATGTTGACGAATAGCACTGTAAACCAACAACTTTACCGTACAATACACGTGTTAACTGAACATCTAGGAACCAGCCTGAGGTCACCACTTGTTGTTGGCTGTTTTTCGATGCACTCAGCCGCGTCAGGAAAACTGTTGATTGCATCAAAAAGTCAGTGGAGACTATGCCCCAATAAAACAGCTGTAGAGAAGAATGTTATACCCAAAACTGTGTAAAAACTAATCACACCAGGAACTGTTGATTCGCTAATATTCTGAGAGGAATGAACTTTTTGGTGTATATAAAAAAAGTGGCATGTTTTTCTTATTACCGCTAACTGAATAAACTACCTTGATTGATAATGGGTGCGAAACCTGTTTTACATAAGATTTTTTTTTTAATTTGGCTTAACGTCTCTATAATATCTATTGGTCATTCGAGACGTGGGTTTTATCTTCCATTCGCTGGAAACTTGCAAACCAGCTACCCACATTGACCTCACCCAGCCTGGATTGGGCCGGAAAAAAGCCAGCATCACGAGGGCGCGAACC
>CM022878.1:32598083-32609180 GCA_012654025.1 Pachypsylla venusta | reverse complement strand
CCCCCCCCCCCTAAAATTTTACCCTGGATCAGCCCCTGCGCATGTCTGACACTGAAGAGCTTACACCCAGGAGACTGAGAAATTGCTGTCTGAAAAATAAACTGCTGATCATCTTCCTCAGATACTATTTGCTTCCTCGATTCAAGACGAATTTTGTATGTTTGATCCTCTGATTTCTACCTACTAGTCTGTTAGAAAAGTAGTTGACCTTATTTGTTATTTAGAATATCGTTAATGAAGTGCGCCTGCATAACCTTTGTGCGCATTTTTTCCCGCTTGTCACCGTCAAGCAGTGGTGTTGTAGCGGTGTTCCTATTCCTAGATTCAGGTTTGGAAAAATGGCTATAGGTTGATGTGAGATTATCGAAAATGTTTTGTTGGCCCTTGGCTGTAACTGTGATGATATGCGGTCCAGGTCGTCCTGCTGCGTAGAACCAGCCATCATGAGGCGTTTCAAGCAGTGTTCGAGCGACGTAGAGTTTAGTGCTGGGATATCTGGGCGAATGTTGAACTCATTTTGTATACAAAATAAAATACAGTTCTTTGTTTTCATTTAATGTGTAGACATTAAATTTCAAGTCAAACATTAAACCAACCGTTTCACTTTTAGCTTCCCGAAATTTTCAACATAATTTTTTACAATTTAAACTTAATCCAATGTACATATATTACCTCCAATGCTGAGAGCTTGTTAAAATCTCCACCATTAACTTCTGCTTTTTTATATTTATATCCTGAGAGGTTTTATTTTTCTCATTTATTGTAAAAGAATTCTGAGGCCTTTGTTAATCTCCATTAACACCTTCATTCAGGAAGACTGACTGACATTAAGTTAATTGCTTGCATGATTATGGATAAGTTTAATGATGAATACCAATTAAGGTGGTGTGTATGTACCAAGTGTCCCAAAAGTCCTAGACCATCTGAATATCTTTTGAACGGCTTTATGAGGAGTTTTGAAATTTTCCATGGTATTTTGTCGCATAATTAAACCACCTGATGGTGTGACCAATTATTCAGGGGCGGGTCCAATGTGGCCTCAGGGGGTCTAACTTTTGTTTTTTAAATACGAACCCCCATACATTTTCAGACAATAAAATTTGAAGTATTTTGCAAAGAAAATTACACGTCTATCGTGAATTCAAAGAGTGTCGAAAATTAGGAGAAAAAGTAGGCGAAGTGTCTAAAAGTAAGTGATTTATATCTAAAAAGCAGGTTCCCCGACTTTGGTGTCCAATGCAAACATTTTGAAACCAAACACACTAGACGTGTAATTTTTTTGCAAAGTACTTTTAATTCTATTGTCTTTCTGAAAATGTATCACAAGATNTAAAGGATAGACACAAATCCGAATTTCAGTTTTTATGTTTTGCCGTTTGCAAGATGTTAGTATGTTGTCGGACATGTCGGACCACCACAGTAGGGGAAATGTTGGGGTGATGAGTGATGATTCCCAGTTCGATAGGTTTCTTCTAATATTTCGTTTATCTTTATACAGTCCAAATAATCAATAGTCCCCAAAGGGAGAGGTCATAGTTGAGAATGTGAGAAGTTATAACACAAAATTCAATATCACAAAGAAAAATATAGAGAAAAATAAAGAAGGAAAAAAAAAATAGTTGACCTTAAAATAACCTTGAAGACGACATTGGAGAAAATTTTCAATCATAATGGTTTCCAAGATATTTGACAGTGTTCTTTAAAATGACCACCCTGTTTTGTAGTGATTAACATAATTCTGGATACCTCTATGTTAATTATTAGCCACCAAAATCAGATATATTATGACAATTAAAACTTTCGCCAGCCAGCGTCTATGGCACGTTGAATACACCAGTTCCCATTAGATCACTGAAGTTAAGCAACATCCAGCGAGGTTGTATCATGTGGTGTCCACGTGGGTTCGCACCCTCGTGATGCTGGTTTTTTTCTGGCCCAACCCAGGCTGGGTGAGGTCAATGTGGGTATTGGTTTTGCAAGTTTCCAGTGAATGGAGGGTAAAACCCCCGTCCTGAATGACCAATAGATGTTAAAGAGACGCTAAGTCAAATTAAAAAAAAAAAAAATACTTTCACAGCATATAACAATTTATTTAAGACTGATACATCTGCTATGTTAATTTGCAAGACTACCATCGGTAACGATGATGCCACTATTGATGATTAAAGGGAGACGTGAACAAACTTTCCAATTTTTTTGAAAACTTATGAAAATTCATAGAGAAAGCTTATTGAGTTTTCTACACAATAAAGAAAAGTTCTCTCCTTTCTTTTTCTAAAAAAGGACCGTTCCTTCCCAATAAGTTAAACAAAACAAGGAATTACTGCAAGTTGGAAAGTTTTTCTATGACAGATTGTGTGGAAATCCTTTAAAGTCTTTTTCCTTTTTGTGTTTTGTTCTGCAAGTTGATAAGATACTTAGGAAATGACGTCTAAAGTGACTTACTTTGGAAAATTTAAATAAAATACCAATTCAACAGTTTAATAAAACGAGACAAGTAAAACAACTTCGGTAGCGTGTACTTGTAGAGTAAAAAAAAATGTAAATGTATATTTCTTTGTGATATTATATCACAATATGTGGACATCATAGCATTACTAGGTATTTTCTAACAATTTGTTCAATGCACCAAGCTACACTTAACAATTATCTCATAATACTACTAGAGAAATGGAGCAGGTATATTGGATTAATTTTTCAATAATGAATCTTTGCAATTTTAAAAAGTAGTCCCCCTTGTAAACATTTTGTGATTGAAATTGAATATCTCCTACCATAGACAATATAGACATACACTATTGGGTCTACCAATAACGTATTGTTCCTATGATGAAGCATACAGAAAATTATATTTCCACGTATTTCTGTTTTCTGTAACCTCGAAACATCCAGAAATAGTTTCAATATAAAAATGGCTGAACATATTAAGTATAGCAAGAAGAAAAGGCAATAAATGAACAAACAAGGTTTTCAAGCAGAAGCAACCAGAAAAAAAAACAGAAAACCAGACGAAATTTTGGAGACGAGACAGCAGGATTAAGATGTCAGTCGATAACAATGTACTTGTATAGGAAATGGAGGTGACCCTCATCTTTGTATTTGTATAGGAAATAGAGGTGACCTCATGGAGATAATAATATGGCAGAGTTGCTTTCTGTTATATTTTGAATAATTTCAGGTACACGAAACCCACAATGCATCTTAGGCTTAATAAAATTGATAAATGTTTTTGGATCATACATAGATTGCAAGCATTGACGATACTGGTGTCCCAGTACAAAAATGAATGAGCACATGAATTTAAGAGGGCGGGACGTTGCAACAATAAAATAATAAAAAATTAAATGTTTCCTGCTGCAGGGGAACACATGTGTTTTTAATGGGTCATTATTACGAAGTGGAAATGGTAATAGCATTTTAGTTAACAATGGAAACATCCAAAACGACAATTAAACGCATTATTGATCATGTTAGAGAGGAATTCAAAGACATCAGAAAAAATCCTCATGTCGATATGTTCATATTGATAATTCGTTTTATTGTGCAGGGCGCTCGCGATCAATGTAGTGGTTAATGCAAGGTAATGTCGATTGATAAATTTTCCGAGTGTGGAGTAGATTGAAGTTGACTCCCAATATTGACAAAAATTTGGATGTATTAATCTTGTGCGCACTATACTGGAAGGTAGACCAGTTTTGATCACGGGTGTCCTCCAACATATTCCAAACTGTACCTCTGCCTGATGGCATGTTGTTCCCGCTGTTTGCTTAAATTAGTCTCTTAATACATTTTGTTTTTGGCCTTTTATTGTTCTCTCGGTATGCAATGTGGATAGAGTAACAAATGGAGGAATAAAGTCCCGTGAAAGACTTCATAGACTTAATAATAATCTAAATAATAACATTATAGAATATGTCGATGACTATTTTTACCTTAGTCAAATTGTTAGAAATAATAGTATAACCACAAATTGACTGTACTCAGACCTAGGGACTCTTTTTTTGCCGAATTACTTTGTCATGCAAACATACTGTAACATTTGATTGCATGCCCATTAAGTCCGCTGATGAAAATATTGCAGTGTGGGATATCCCTGAAAATATCTATGAAAATTAGAGACAGAACAATGTTGTTTAGTGTTTATTCACTCTGAATTTTATAATGCATCTGACATAGTTCAACGTGCTTCTATCTTCTATTGAATGGGAGTTTCTCTATTTTGCTAATCCAACACTTCTTTGATCGTTTCCTTTTCCTGTTAACACCATTCTTAGTTTTTGTTATTCTCTTTATGTAGATGTTAACACTTTGTGAAAATAAAAAAACGATTGAGAATGTTCTTTTGATGTTAAAATAATATTTCAAATCCCTTTTTCATTTTCCTTTTCAAAGGAAAGAAAATGGAATAAAAATTGTAATAAAGAATAATGTAGACAATTGTATTAGGGAAAGTTTAAAGAGAAAGAAGAAGAACAAAGAAAGAATTGAAACAAAAGTCAGAGCGCCATTGTTTAGTTTTGGATTTTTTCGAAGATTCAAGGACACATCAATAAACATACCTACTTGGGTTGACATTATTTCATATTCATTTTTCTTCCCTTAGGTCTACCTACAAAGCTATCCCCGCCTTTTGTTAAACTTTTCTAAATAGTCATCCGTTTCAATTATAAGCTTAGATGGGGTACAACTTGGTAACAACACATACAGTTGGTCGTTTTGGGGAGCACTTAGCTTTTTGAAAACAAACTATTCTGTATTTTATACTACCAATGTATCTTGGTAGCTCAGTGGTCAAGCGATCGCCTGGTAATCAGGAGGTCGCGGGTTCGAATCCGAGCCAAGGTAGGATTTTATCCTCTCAATTAATTGAGAATTTGACCACAATAATAGTACAAGCTTACTGCTGGGGTAAAGGNATTCTAGATCTAGTGCTTCTTGATTTTTCACAAAGGATTTTGATCGGTGAAAATGTATAATTTTTTATTTCAACAGAATGTTTACAATTAACCGAGTTATTTGGTTTAAAGGGAAAAATTCATGGTCTACGACCCCAGGAAAATTATCAGAACTAAAATATATCAAGCCGTTTTCGAGTTACTGCCAAATTTCTAATTTTTCACAAAAAGCGGACTGTCACGGTCCGATATCTTAAAATTTGTCGCGACAACATATCAACTCAAAGCGAGAAAGTTTTAGGTGGCCCTTTAGTCCTTATTTTAGGACATTTTCTGCAAACGTATGTTCAGCCATTCCAGAGTTACGAGTTCAAAACCGGGAAAGGACAAAATAATATTTTGAATTTACTAAAAAGTCAGAATGGCCGTACCCCTAAGGCTCCTGGCGAAACGTTTAAATCTTGGATTTTAAAGGTTGCAATATATACATGGACACAAACCAATCCCCCCCCCAATTTCCATTGTCCTTGAAAAACAAAGATAGCAATATAAATACCGTAGCGAAGCACGGGCGAAACAGCTAGTATTGTATAAACTAGTAACTAATGTTTCTGTAGTAATAGCTATTGTGATTTTACCCTTTAAAATTAACCGATATTGTTATGAGCACATATCCAGACGAAGGGGAAAGCACCGCAAACACTCAATGCTACCCGAAAGCTAATATTGAGGGAGCTGGGTATAATAACCTCCATACTTGACAGGTGCATTATTTTCGTATTCATGAATGGAATTTAAGGCTCAACAAGGTGAACGAAAACGAGGAATTTACTGATGACTGATGGGACTAGGGATTTTGTTCATGTCCCTGGGGAGTTCACAAACCTAAGTCTAGTTCAATATTTGTTTCTTTTAGTCCATCAAACTTCTAAGTTTATTTATCGAAATAGTAATCGATTCCTCTATTCCGCTCAAAGTTTGTTTGTATTTTCTTTTACCTCAGAATCAAATTCATTCTGTCCTAATCTCCTTATATACAGTTTTCTATTTCATATCTTACCGTTCCACAACTTTAAGTCAATACTTTTTATACAGGGTGTATACAATTTGAACTACACTATTGTGAGACTAAATAGGGAGGATTCTCTACAGTTATGTCTTCTATTCATCTCTACAGTTATGTCTTCTATTCATCTCTATAGTTATGTCTTATATTCATCTCTACAGTTATGTCTTCTATTCATCTCTACAGTTATGTCTTCTATTCATCTCTATAGTTATGTCTTATATTCATCTCTACAGTTATGTCTTCTATTCATCTCTACAGTTATGTCTTCTATTCATCTCTACAGAAATGTCTTCTATTCTACTCTACAGTTATGTCTTCTATTCTACTCTAGAGTTATATCTTCTATTCATCCCTAGAGTTATGTCTTCTATTCATCTCTATAACCCCGAGGGAGGCTTCATCCAACCATCAGCTCAGAGATCCCTCTGCCTGAGACAAGACACCATAACACTGATACTACATTTCCTCTCTTTGACTTCATGCTAATCTAGAGAAAGGCAATTCTCAAAATCATGGCATTGACCACAGGGATGCACTGGTTATAACCCCGAGGAGACTTCATCCGACCGTGGACCTCTTTATACATTTCGTGCTTTGGATGTTCCAGGGGCCCAGAAATCTCTATGTCTAAGACCAGACGCCATAACACTAATCCTACTTTTCCGCCAGTGCAACCCTATGGTTAATTATGCCATTAACCATAGGGTTGCACGGGTGTATCCACTGTTAACTTGAAAAACGAAAGAGAAATCTAATTAATTGGAAAGTACCATCTTTTATTTTCACTTTTCTATATAGTTTGGGGAAGGTAGGATTTTAAGGTTTCAAAGAAGAAAGCAAATGATCCAGGCTTTTTCCCCCATAGAAGTGTTGAATTTTATAAGTATCATAGAAGTATAAATTTATGGCATCTACTTTAGGTGCATGGAGATACAGCCAAGTCCAAGGGAGGACATACTAGATATCCAATAGGTTCATGTACAATATTAATTATGTAACTGTTCGGTTGTTATTCAGCCCTCGTCTTTCCAACCCTGAACAGAATCCTGTTACCCCGTAGACAAGTCCAAGTTTCTTATGAAAAGTATTGTCAAAGTCATTCAGGAAAAAACTTTTTTATATTTTTGTGTTCCCATAACGGGAGAGGATTTTTTTCAGGTGCAAAGAAAAGATTTCCGAATTATAAAAAAAAAATGTCCCACACACAAAAACCTTTTGAAAAAGAGGCACTATTTTTTCTTCTACTCATTATATTGATGGGGGGGGAAGGGGTGTCGTGACGATTTCAAAGGTTCATGATTGAAATTCTTCTTATTTAACATCATCCTTTCCCAATTCTATTTGGAGTTGGCTTTTTTTTTTTCTCAATTCTACCATGCCATAACCTTTCGTTCGTTGTCAACGTTTTTTAGCTGTAACCCTTTCCTGGCACGGTAATCCTAGCTCCCAGCTTGCTTCTCACAGTATCCATAGAAACTGCGTAGAAACTTGCTTTTTTCTGATGATCTCTCATCATTGGTTTGAAGCAGAGTTTTATTAAAATTATAATATTGAATAAAATGTACAATTTAATAACTTATTTGATGGCTATAGGAACAAGTATTCTAGATCTAGTGCTTCTTGATTTTTCACAAAGGATTTTGATCGGTGAAAATGTATAATTTTTTATTTCAACAGAATGTTTACAATTAACCGAGTTATTTGGTTTAAAGGGAAAAGCAAACAAAAGCATTAAACATATTCTGACGGAAATTAAATCCAGAGGCGAAATCTCAAAGCGTATCAATTTAGCGCCAGAACAAGGGACCAAATCATATTGGAAAAATGTGCAGGTAAAGTTATTGTTTTCTGCCACACCCTGTAAATAGTAAAAGAAAAATATATAAAACTGAAACTTTAAGAAATTAACTTGAGGAAACTTGAAGTTCGAACAAAGTACAAGTTTAGGAATAGAGTTGGAAAAACTGAGAACTTTCTTTCTATTTCATCTTTTTCGCTTCTTCTCACTGATTTTCTTGTTTCTTCTCATCACAAGTTCAACTTCTCACTTTTCTTGAAAATGTTAGATCATCCGCTGAGTTTTGCAAAACACTATACTCTGTTTGGTAATAATAATATGATGAACTCTTGGTCAATCACTAGTCATTAGGAGTATATTGCTTTGACTATATGATGAGCTCTTGATCAATCACTAATGATTAGGACTATATTGCTTTGACTCTATGATGAGCTCTTGATCAATCACTAATGATTAGGACTATATTGCTTTGACTATATGATGAGCTCTTGGTCAATCACTAATGATTAGGACTATATTGCTTTGACTATATGATGATCTCTTGGTCAATCACTAATGATTAAGACTATATTGCTTTGACTATATGATGAGCTCTTGGCCAATCACTAATGATTAGGACTATATTGCTTTGACTTTATGATGAGCTCTTGGTCAATCACTAATGATTAGGACTATTTGCTTTGACTATATGATGAGCTCTTGGTCAATCACTAATGATTAGGACTATATTGCTTTGACTATATGATGAGCTCTTGAGCAATCACTAATGATTAGGACTATATTGCTTTGACTATATGATGAGCTCTTGGTCAATCACTAATGATTAGGACTATAGTTCTTTGACTATATGATGAGCTCTTGGTCAATCACTAATGATAATGATTATTACTATATATCGCTTTTGAATAATCATCAGACACCGGTCAAAAAAAAAATGCAGTCAGCTTAACGGTTTCTAGGTATCAGCCCTTCAGCGTTCCAGGATCAGTAGATCGAGATAATTCTGGTTCGACAGAAGACAGCGGAAATTATTTATGTTTGCTTATTGTTTTCAATATTTAACCTTTTGGATTCAAACTTGAAGATAATACCACCCAAAACGTACGCCGTGAGCGACACTTTCGTCACTTTAATTAAATTCGATATCTAGGTTCCTTATCACAAGGGTAGAATTTCTTCCCATCCTGCAATGAAAGGATTTCCATGAGCAATAGTGAAGATTGTGAGAAGCTACTTGAGGGGGACATACTCACCGGCTAATTCCATCAGAGCAACACAGAAAGCAATTGTAACTCATTTTCTTGCGTTCCAATTATGATCCTCCAAGAATAGATGTAAGATGACAATTAAAAACTTTAGCAGTAGACAATTATTTATTCGGAGCTATAGTCGGATACATCTGGCTACCATAGGACGCAATGATGCCACCAATGAATGAATGTAGGCCCCATTTTGTGTCCAAATTTGAACGAAATTTTTTAGACACTGTCACATAATACACACTGAAAAGTACCTGGAAATTTGTATAACTTCAAAAGAGACACCATATTTCATTAAAGTTACACCATTACAAGTTGAGATGGAGGCGTATGCTGAGCAGAGAAGGTGAAGATACTGACAGAATGGAAATTAAGATGTTTAGATATTAATGAAGTAATGAGGTGGAAAGCGTTTCCCCTGTCGTGTTGCGTGAAAATCTTTTCTCACACCTGAAATGATCTGCTATCTCATATAATATTTTGTGTGAACTTCACATATTTATGTCAGGTGCAACAAAGTGGGTAAAGAAAGTGTTCATCTATTTTCCAAAATCTTTGGAAAATATTTAATCACATTTATTTTGTGAATAGTGGAAAACATCATATCTTATGTAGTCTGCTTCTATAAAGCACCCCTGGATTTGACAAGTCCGCCATTTTTATTGATCATTGTTGAAAGCATTATTATTGCCTGTTTTATCATCAAGGTACTGAGAGGAGTTCGTGCTATAGTTCCGACTGTTTTTTAAAGCCGGCACTACTTATAAATCCAATACGATTAAACTAATGAACAGTAGTTATGTAATTCTTAAACCCCACTTAACACAAACTCATTTATATCTATAAATGAGTTTTCAAGTGGGGTACCATATTTCTTTATTTTGTTTTGATTGTATTTTTAATTAAATTATAAACATAAATATATAAAGATAATATGTTGAAAAAAAAAAAAATCGTGCCGATAACTTTAAATAGTTAAAGGTTACGTGTGGAGTTTAGAGCTATTAATTTCATAAAAATTATTAATAGTTCTGATCTCCACAAAGATACGCCCTGTTCATCATCAGCCAAAGAAAATATCTTTGACTGAGAGTGAACGTCTGAGGCTGTTGTTGAGAGACAGATGAGAATATGGCGTAGTGAGACACTAACCACAAAGGCACCCAGAAGGAGTCAAAGAAGTGTTCTGGGCACACCAACCTCCACAACACAAACACATGTATTCTTCCAAAATGAAGTAAACATAATAATAGCCTGTATGCGTATATTAAACTCACAGATGCATTGTCTGACTATCAACATACCTTTACGGCACCAACAATTTTTATATTTCTAACTAAAAGGTAAATTTTCCCCTAACCAGATTCTATGAAAAATGCTTGAGGTCGTATCGTAAATTCTTGCAATTCATGTATAATGTATACTTTTACATGAATGTTCATGAAGTAAATATATCATGCGTCATGTGAGTGAGGTTATTGAAAGCCAACGATCATACCACGTTGAATAGACAAGTTCCCTTCAGATAACTGAAGTTAAACAACGTCGGGCGTGGTCAGTATTTGGATGGGTGACCGCCTGGGAACACCACGTATCGTTGGCTCTTTTTTCCCGCCCAACCCAGGCTGGATGAGGTCAATGTGGGTAGCTGGTTTGCAAGTTTCCAGTGATTGGAGGGTAAAACCCCCGTCTTGAATGACCAATAAATGTTAAAGAGGCCAAATAAAAAAAAGAAGAAAAAAAAGAGGTTATTGAAAGATAATTTTATACGTATAATTTGGGATAAGTAAATTATATCAGGGGCCTATTTCACAATAAAATACAAATTAATATTACTATTGCCGTACGACTCAATAAGATCTTTTGACAACTCGAAATTGGTGCTAGTGTTGGAATGGTTTGACAATTTTCCCAAAACCGATCTGATCCCTTTTGACCAATTATACTGCTAAATGAAATTGTATTGCCAGAGGTAAGTATCAGTCAAGGCCGTACCCAGGGGGCAGGGGTTCAGGCTCCCCCCCCCGAAATTTTATTATTTTTTTATGCATGAGTTACGTCATATTCTTGTAAGGT
>CM022878.1:32558846-32597613 GCA_012654025.1 Pachypsylla venusta | reverse complement strand
AATATCAAATTTTGAGGGGGGTTTTTTTTTTTTCGTGACGATTCCAAAGGTTCATTATTGAAAATAATAAACCAAAAATAGGCAAATCGCCGATTAATCAGATTGCAATGGTGATAAGGTGATAACTGGAAAAAAACGTCCAGTGTGCTCAAATGAATATTTGAGAATAAACAAATTTTTTTTTTGATAATGTTTTTGAACCTTTTTGATTTTGTACCAAATGCATAAATAATATGTATACAGATATTTATTACTAGCAGGCTCCGTCTGCCTCGCTAGACGTCTTAGAGGTATGACCGTTCCCTTGCTTCTACCTCATGCCCACAATACATTTGAAATAGTTTGGTACCCATAGTCAAGTTATTATGCACGAGCATTTTAATTTGAAGTTCTTTTGTAATTCGGTATAGCTCTTTTCCTTGCCTAAACATTAAGATAAAGGAATAAGAATTTGACCCGTTTGGATGGAAAATAAATGATAGATATGTACTTTTCTGACGTAGATATGAATATAGTTGGAAGGTACATTTCTGTTTTTTCATCCGTGCATAATTATTACATACTTAACCCGCGAGGACTCAAATTCTTTCGGAGTAGCTGGATGGTGTTCTCTACTGGTATTAGTAAGTTCTATTTTATCAAAAGTTGTTAATTTATTTCATTTTTAAGAATCAAAATGAAGAAATCAGAAATAATAATTAGGATTTTTCTAAAATAATTTACTTAAAATTTAATACAAATGAATTAAAATAATCACTTGTTTTTCACGTCTCCCGTTAATCATCAATAATGGCATCATCGTTTCTGATGGTCGTCACGCATATTAACATAGCAGATGTATTAAACTGCAGCCCTAAATAAATTGTTATATTATACCGCGAAAGTTTTTTTTTTTTTTTAATTCGGCTTAACGTCTCTTTAACATTGGTCATTCAAGACGGTGGTTTCACCCTTCATTCGCTGGAAACTTGCAAACCAGCTACCCACATTGATCTCACCCAGCCTGGTTTGGGCCGGAAATATAGCCAGCATCAGGAGGCCGCGAACCCACGTGGACGCCCACATGGCACAACCTCGCTGGACGTTGCTTAACTTCAGTGATCTATCGGGAACTGGTGTATTCAACGTGCCATAGACGCTAGCTGGAAACTAAGGCTTTAATGCAGTTCTTGAAACGGCATTTCCATTATTTATGGCAGTGGTGGAACAATGTTCCCCAGGCGACCTTTACTTTGTCAATCACGGGTGATTAAATATTATCAAACTACGTCCTTTGAGTTAATTTTTGAGCTTGAGGAAGAGACGTAAATCCTTCTACAGGTGAATTGGGTGATTGGTGGACCTCAGAGATGTTTCAATGACTGAATACTCATGGATTGTCATTGCCGTGTTAATTCATTGCGCCATTAAGTTTCCAAAGTTTCTCAATGATTTTTCTGAAACAAAATGGCGCCTAGTATAAAACTTGGACAGAACTTATTCTCGATCGTCATACTCACCCGTTGAGTCCTGGTGGGTTATAAGAAAAGTAAATTGAATTAAAGCTTACATTATTTTGTTGTAAAATTATGTTTATTTTTTTACTCAAATAAAATGAAAACATCTAATTTAACTTGAAAGTAAGGAAATGAATACAAAAAGTATATTAAATAAAATGAAAGATGCAATCTGAACAAGTTGAAGCAACTGTGCAAAGAGACTTAAAGTTTTAATCAAATCAAAACTATCATACAATTATTATTAGGGTTCATGCTCCTAACGTTGTTATAGATACTTTGAAAACTTCTGAAAGTTTTATAAACAATATTATTGTAGGCTGCATTATGCGTATAAGTGAATCTTTTAAATCCTTCTGCTTTTGTTCACACTGCCGAAGAATCACCAAAGAGAAACTGAATTTGGGAAAACATGGAACAGTAATCCGTATCTTACCTTTAGATGTTGTAGTTGCAAACTTGTGAAGAGGGACGAGAAGTTTAAGAATCGTTTGTCAAGGAAGTATTGGTATTGTCTTAATTTTATTTTGGCCGATCCCGGATTCGAATGACCCCTGCTTATTGTGAAGCAGTCTAAATTGGATCAGCTCTAAGACCAATACTTCGACAATGCATTTGCCTTGCTGTGGCTATGTGTTCTGATAAATATAAGCTAGTGTCTACCAAACCAGCGTATTAGTCACTCAGGGAAGACGGCCCATAATATTAACCCCCTGCTTATTGTGAAGCAATCTAAATTGGATTAGCTCTAAGACCACTACTTTTGCAATGGATTTGCCTTACTCTGGCTATATGTTCTGAATTAATTATAAGTTAGTATCTACCAAACCAGCGTATTAGTCACTCAGGGAGGACGGCCCATAATATTAACCCCCTGGTTATTGTGAAGCAGTCTAAATTGGATTAGCTATAAGACCACTACCTACTTTTGTAATGGATTTGCCTTACTCTGGCTATGTGTTCTGAATTATTAATGTTTCGTTAAAGAGAAAAAGTCAGACACGGATGAGCAGAGAATGCAAATTAAATTATTTCTCTTTTTATCTTTTTCTAAGCTCTCTACCTTGTAATTGTCTCTACCTATGATTCTGGATTTCGGTGTCTTCAGATAACAAAAAGGGTAAACTGAATATTTGCTTTGGTCTGTAACAAAAATTACACAATTTTGAATAGAGGACTGACTTAACAAGGCTACTTAATTTTGTAATAATTAGGCTGGGGGTAAGTATGCCTGTCATGATGGGGTAAGTATGACTTTATGCTTATCGAGTTGAAGCAAACTAGCCCCACGGCTGTTAACCTTTGATGATGATTATGAGGTTACTCTTCGATCAGTACACCAGGAACCCAGGACATTATCATATTGAATGATCCTGATTTTGTCAAGTTTCTGTTAAGCAACATTGGGAATGTTAGCAAATGAAAATTTGGTGAACAGAACCAAGAACCAAAAAGAAAATACACAGGGTGTTCGATTTTAATTTACGCATTTTAAATATCTTCGAAATCAATCAGTTTTAACTAAAGTGTCACGTGTCACATATTAGGAGAATAGTGAATTTGGTATTTCTGTATAGGTTGTTCTGCAAGGTCTTATTATGGGAAGTTCTCGTCAATCTGAATCGAATGGTAACAATTAACTATTTTTTCTCTCTCCAAATTTCAGAGCATGAATAGCATAATACACCACGATACAGATTTTCTAGATAACTTCTTTATTTGCCATTGTTGCCAGTCGATTCAGAATGAGAATTTTTGTTCGACACGTCACACGTGCTTTTTTGTAGTATATTCCCGACATTGAAAGAAAGATTATATATATAAAAAAATAGGTTGTCCTATTTAAAAAACGAAAGTTGACCTTGATAATAATGGTCTTAACAGATCAGATCTACCAAGGTCACCACAAAATGTCTCTCTTGATATCTTGACACTTTGGTCAGGATAGTTTTTTTTCCCCCCCAGCTGTTTTGGAGCTAGATAGGCTGCGTTAATTAAAATGTACTAGTACGAAATACTGGGATATGAATTGGAGATTCTGATGATGTTACTGAAAGTACGCACGAGTCATTATGATTTCTTTTCAATTAATTCCCTGTTTCACGTTACTTGGATGGGTGACCGTTTGATTACACGTGGTTGGCGATTTTGTGGTGCACAGGGCCGGATTACCAATAGTAGCACTTGTAGCACGTTCTACAGGCCCCGCGATTTGACAACTTACACTATATATTCCGACATTTCTGGGTTGACAATTGAAAAAACATATCATTTTGACGAGACACCCAACTCTTCAAACTATGTAGTAAAATCTAATTTAGAAAACGACAAGTAGGTACCTAGTACCTAGGAATGTACAAGTAGTTACCTACTACCTAGGAACTTAATAAAGAAATGAGTATTGAAACATAAGCAAAATGTTTTGTTTTTTTAGCATTTTTTTTCTACCAGCTGTAGGTACTAGAATAGACCAAAAGGCCACAAGATAATCAATTTTTGTACGGGCTCCAAAAAGTAGACTACTTAAACGGCGAGGGTGAAGGGGCCCCATTCTGTGAAAGTGCTACGGGCACCGCGGAAGGTTAATCCGGCCCTGGGGGTGCATCAGCATTGTGAGGTCAACTGAATAGTTATTAATATATTGAAATAAGAAATATTATTGAGAATGTTTGTAGTCATTTTGAAATATAAGAATTTCTGATTAATTTTGTATCGACTACAATTAAATTGATGAGTCACGAGCGCTTTCGTATGTTNAGATGTCGTAACAGACGAAAGCGCTCGTGACTCATCAATTTAATTGTAGTCGATACAAAATTAATCAGAAATTCTTATATTAATATATTGACTAATATTTTTCAATATCGCACATTTTCCAACTTGCTTGCAACAGACTTAATTTTTACAATAATCTAAGTTTTATGTTTGGCACACATTATCATTATGTTTCTAGTGGCGACATGAATGAGGAACTCTCTCATATTGCATAAGTACCCCAGAGGGTATTGTATTTCATATCTGAGAACAGTTCCCGAACACATTTTGTTCATTTATTATCTTTGGAAGTGGCACAAGGGGAAGTGGGTTTTTTCATATTTAAGGATGAGTTGGCCAAATTATGTGTTTTGTTTTATGGAAGTACAAACTAAAATAAAATTTTGTTCATGATGAAGTCACAATTTATGTTTATGTTATTTTAGACTGCATTGGCACAAGCAAGTTCGATGCAATATTTTTGTAAAAAAAATCAATGAAATGCAGAATGTTGTACAGTAATGTGTTGGCAATGTGATAATAGAGGTCACCCTCAAGGTTATAATGGCGATTCAGTAATGTGTTGGCAATATGATAATAGAGGTCACCCCCAAAGTTATAATGGCGATTCAGTAATGTGTTGGCAATATGATAAAAGAGGTCACCCTCAAGGTTATAATGGCGAGTCAGTAATGTGTTGGCAATATGATAATAGAGGTCACTCTCAAGGTTATAATGGCGAGTCAGTAATGTGTTGGCAGTATGATAATAGAGGTCACCCTCAAGGTTATAATGGCGATTCAGTAATGTGTTGGCAATATGATAATAGAGGTTACCCTCAAGGTTATAATGGCGATTCAGTAATGTGTTGGCAATATGATAATAGAGGTCACTCTCAAGGTTATAATGGCGATTCAGTAAAGTGTTGGCAATATGATAATAGAGGTCACTCTCAAGGTTATAATGGCGATTCAGTAATTTGTTGGCAATATAATAATAGAGGTCACTCTCAAGGTTATAATGGCGATTAGCCAAAACCATTACTTTGTCTGTAGATGGTCTACTGGGCAATTGTTCGACCAATTCTATAACCTCTTTGAATTTCATTGCTTATACTACGCATAATTATATTGTAGTTCTGATATAGCTCAGTTGTTGTTAGCCCCCAATAACGGTTCTTCAAACTCTCAGCCAGGATCTAACTCTTGTTTAATAACTCTAGATTGAGAAACCGAGCAACCTCTACAGGTCTATGCATAGGTCCAATGTAGTTTTGCCAACCGTAGGGAGTAAGGACATTACCCTACAAGTACGGATTTATTCCATTTTTAGCTCTAGTAGGGTTATAGGGAATGTTTGACAAAACTAACCGAAATCTTATATATTTAAAACATTTGCCCAAGGAGAAAACTCCATGGTTAGATACAAGTCCAGCGTCTTAACCACTGCGCCATTGAGGACCACTGAGCCGCGGGAGATAGTCCCCAAATTAATATTGTTCTTATAAAGGGTGTTCAAAATTGAGGTATCATTTTAATTTTAATAAAAAAAGACTTAATGAAGGTTGAAATTATTACATCTTCACTTGACTAAAAAAAAATATTAAAGATGTTAAAGAGCTAACTAGTTTCGTCCTCTCCTGAGAACATCATCGGAGATGGTGTCAGACAAATGATCTTATGAAGTATTGGANAAATGCACTTGTATATATGTGTTTGTTGCGCGATAAAAGCCACATCCGATTTTGACGAAATTTGTTATACACTTTTAGGACATGAAAGAAATTTGCTGTATAGTTTTTTGGTGCTCTGGCCCCCCGGGGGACCCAATATTGTGTTTTTTGAAAATGATTTATATCTTTTTAGCGAATAGTTGTAGAAACGTAAAATTTTGATATGTTATGTGGCTGGTTAGTTAAGGGCTTTTCGATTTTGAGGGGGCACTGTTTTTTGAAAATGATTTTTTTAAATTTGATCAAAATACTATAAATTACTACAACACTAACGTGAAGTCGTGAACACCTGATCATCTTGATCTAATACTAGTACTTTCCTGCCCAAAAATAGGGAGAGTAAGTTGTACCTTCATTACCATATCTGTTTGTTGGATCTATTCCCCGAATCATTTAGCCACAATAGAAACAAATTTCGGAAAACTGATAAAAATTGACATTGATTTTTTTGGGTTCATATTAAAAATATGACTGATTTTTCTATTTGGAAAAACAAAGCAGAGAAACTACCGGCTAATATAATATACAGGGTGTCCAATACCACCTGTCCACCACTCTCTTTTTCTCGGGAACGGTTCAAGATAGAAACTCAAGACCCGTTCAAAAACGGCTAATTCTCGGAGGTGCCGCCGAGAGTTGGCAATATTTTCCAGAGAAAGTTCAGGGTAAATTAGTCCTTTATTTTTCCATATCAAGCTTCTCTCTTAGTTCTCGAGAAAAAGGCGGTACGTCTGGAACACCCTTATTGTTTATATTAACTTGTATACCTATCTTAGAAATGGATCGTGAGATCATCATAGCATTACGAGGTATTTTCAACATTCTCTACAATATCACTAAGCCTAAGCTATATTTTAACAATTTTTACATTTTTTACATCATCGCTATTACCATAGCTACTCAATTGTCCTTAGGAGGCTGAGTTACACATCCAGACCAAGTAGAAAATTTAAAAAACTTTTATCAGATTTTTTACACGTCCAGGAATTATGGAAGAAGTGAGAACTATTAGCACATAAGAGAATTAGGTTGGGGGAAAATGTGAAAAATGAAAGCTAGGAAACAAATTTACAGAAATTCTTTCCCCTGGACTCAACATTTTTACTCAGATTTATAGATTTTATTATTTTACAAAGTTGAGTTTCCCATCATAAAGTCCCCAGTCAGCCTGTAAAACTTTATCAATTTGATCTATGAACAACCTTTTCCTTCTTGAATTTCACAATTTATAAAATACCGGGTGACACAATTTAAACATTCCGAGTGGAATTATTTTTAGTCGTTATCTTGGATGTTTTATAATTTTTTAAACAAAAATTCATGAAATACGTATTAATAATTGTTGAGTCTCGAGCGCTTTCGCCTACTACGAAATTTTTAATTGCCCTGAGGTCATGCGTAATAGAAAGCTACGGTTATCATCAATGATCCATATATTCTCATCGTCTTTCATCAAGCAAGATATCAGTTCATTTGAAAATGTCGTGACAGATGAAATTCCCGGAATGTATCAAAGTACCATAAATGACAAATTCTCCTTAGTTAACTTCAAGTCTTAAAAAATTCAAATAAGTTAACCAACCCTTAAAACTTTCTCGATTAAAAATCGGCAATGAAAAATGCTCTTCACGAACAAACTAGGTAATTATAATCATGCAATATAAATTTTTCAGCACATTTTAATGTGATTATATTACACCGTAATCTACTTTTGGCAGTGAAATGAATGTTTGTACTTTCATTTGTATGTTATTAAACTTCTACAATAATTAAACCTTTAATTTTGGTTAAAATGTAAATCCGCAGATTAATTTTATTTCCTTTGACAGCAGTGGTCGTGCATCAATGATACCAATATGAGAGAGGTGGAATAGGATGTACGTTTTTGAAACATGGGTAAAAATATACACATTTTGAAAAGTGAAATGAGAATTTGTTTTTGTAAAAATAAAAATCCATCAATCGGGTAATATTTGCGGGTTCGGATGCAATTTTACCTTTGTGGAATAACAATGCGATTTTCCCCATTTCACAATAAAGTTACGTTAGTCACCACATGCACAAGAGGATTTTTTCGATTTAGGTATGTCACGCAAACATGGCACTCCCGTAATTGAGCTTTGCAACAATTCTATTTTAGATCACCAAAGACAAAGTAGATTTGGAGGGTAAGTGCAAATAGAAATAATGGAACTGTAAAAAAAAAATCAGCGGATTAGACCATGTGAATTGCAACAGCCAAAAACCATCAATGTTTATGAGAAGTTATAATAACTTTAATAATTATTATAATTAAAGTTTATTTATAATAATTATAATAAAAATAATTATAATAACTTTAATCCAACTTCAGTGGATAGTTCAAGTGATAAGAAATTTAATGACCACGAGAAGAACGTCAGGAAGATTTGTGAGTCCACCTGTCAAATGAACATTTTTTTTTTTTTTTTNGCGGCACCTAAATTTTAGGTGACAAAATTTTAAGAGATCAAACTCAAATTTTGTCATTTAATTGGAAAATTGTCCGTAATTAGAAAGCAAGTTGAATATTTAGTTCCAATAATTTTCCTGGAATACGAGACTATACATTTTTTGCTAAATTTTTAGTTCTAATAATTTTCCTCAAATACGGGACTATACATTTTTTGCTATCTGCTACCGTTTGGGCTGTGGTATTGGACAACTCCCACCTCATACAAACATAGGTTGAAACCGATCACCACATACTTATACACTTTTTCTCCATTACTAAATAATTTATTAGGTATTTGACCATCGAAAAAGATTGGTGTGAGAAAATGAACATGTTGTAAGTGTTAAAGAAGGGTCTTAATAAAATATATGAATATCCAAACTTATTTTCTCCATGTTTGAACTTCGACTCATTCTCTAATAGCTCTAACTCAACTGAAGCTCTTCACTTAAAATTATTTAAAACGGGATATCATGTGAATAATTTTCATAACACCAAAACCCAAAAGGTCATATTTTCAAATTTCTCTTTTCATATAATTATATCATATCTCTTCTATTCTTTTCGTAAAATAATCGTCACGAAAACAATAATTACACCAAAATTTCATTCCTTATCTCATCGTCCCAAATAATTATTATTAACAAACAATCCCCACATGACACGCTAAGTAAATACCCCACAATCATTTCCACACAAAACTAATTGAAATTGACATTCAACTTTTTCTCTTGGTGTTATTGTTGACTATAATAAATCGACTGTTCAAACCATCTTATACTAAAATACTCATTTCCGAGTAAGACTTGTAGAATGAGGTCGCTCAGATTTTACAACTCTTATAGAATGAAACATTTTTCTTGCACAGTCTGGACTGTCACAATTTATTTTGAATAAAAATTAACGGCCCCATATAGAATTCGGAAAAGGTAGTTTAAGGCACAACTCAGCCCAATTGGGACATACATACCAAATTTCATCCAGATCGGTTAACGCTAAGTGGACTGAAATATTTAACTATTCTACTTAAAATGAATCATCCTGTACAGGTATATCTAGGTTGATTATACATCCCGCTTCCGGCGGGACAGTTCCGCTGTGGAGACCCCAGTCCCGCTGTCCCCAGCAATTGTTTGGTGACGCTAAAATGTCCCGCTTTTGAAACTAAATTTTTAAAAATAAATGCTTAAGTTTGAGAAAAAAAAACTCCAGATGGAAATCAAACCGGCTACCTTCAACCAAGAATGCCTGTATTAACCCTAGGAATGCCAAGCTCTATTCAATTACGTGCATTGCCAGGGGGGGGGGTAAGAAGTACCCGCAAACAAAATAAAGGAAAAAATGTTTGTTTTTTTATTACAATAAGTCGCTATTTATTTATTAAAAACTAAAAAATATAAACTAAATCAATTATTACCTCATTATCTTACATAAAAATAAAATTTAATCCCAGGAATAAAATAATGTTCCTTCCTGACATCCCACACAGACAAATGTCTTTTGACAGTGTTTTCACTTGCTTGATCTTTTGCAGTAAAAGCTATCACTTAAAAATATGCGCACAAGTTATTTAAGTTTTCGCAGCTGACTTCTTGGGTACATTTATATTGTCATGGGTTGATTCATTCCTTAACAGAAAACTCCCGATGGCTAACAAAATATTAGAGCGACTTAGGTTAAAGAATTACTGTAAGAATCGAATCGCAAAGTTTTTGTTGCCAGTTAGTTCTATTATCCAAAAAAATGCATGAAAAATTTCTTCGACACCCATGCAAACTGTATATTCCCTATTAACATATTTCGAATTACGACTTACGTTACGTTTCATTTTTGACAGACAATGGCGCTTTATGTTCAACTAACACCTACACTTTGCATAATTTTGTGTGAAGCTTTTAAAATATTGTTTCCATAATATATAATTTCCCTCCGCTGAAATAGGATTCAGGTATATTGTAGGTATACATATTTCTTCTGGCTTAATGGGAAAATGCTTTTAAAGTTGTTTTTCCATGCAATGTTTTCGAAAAACGCCGTATCGGTCGAAAAGAATTGTTTGGAAGAAATAAATCTTTTTTTTTTCTTTTTGATAATTTTAGATGCGCAATGTCCCTTTGTTCATTATTATACTCGTAGTCTGCTGTCCAGATTTAACTAAACAAAAATATATCCATTGTTAGAAATGTCCTTCACCAATCCTTACTCAATTTGAGTGGTTTTGTGGGGTATTAAGTGTAAAAATCTGTCAAAATGGTGTCCACGTATGTTCGCGCCCTCGTCATGCTGGTTATTTTTCCGTCCAATCTAGGCTGGGTGATGTCAATATGGGCAACTAATTTGTTAGTTCCCAGCGAATGGATGGTAAACCCCCCATCTCGAATGACCATTGGATGTTAAAGAGACGTTAAGTAAAAAAATGATATTGCTCTGATAATCGTTTTTTTTACAAACATAATTTTATATTTTTTTCAGTGTTGACATGCGAGGCAGCAAACTTGGAAATCACTGGTTAAGTGAAACAGTGTTTCAGTCAAGACGAGCGTACTTCAATTTTGACTCATCCGAACTTCTGATAGATTCAATTATAGAATCAGACGAGGGAAAGTATCAATGTAGAGTTGATTACAAGCATCTACCCACAACATACAATACTTGGCTTGTCTCTGTCATAGGTAAGCTACGCTTTTTACAATTAGGTGCTTTTATTTTATATTTAACTCAGAGATTGAGTGACTAAAATTTAAGCTAAAAGAATATTTATTTTAAATTTTCACGCTCAAGGGAATAAATATTTGAAGCGCATCCTTGGGGAGTCTTTAATTTTCTCTCATTTCTGTCCCTTTCCCTTTCAATGAAATTACCCCATTTCCCTTTCAATAAAAATTGAACACCCAAAATCTGTTTTGGTCAGCATTCTTAAAATGTTATTGATCATTTTATTGTTACCATCTGCTAAGTTCTGAACAAGAACAAGTAACAATCCTTTGTTATAAAAACTAAATGAATGTATACCCTGAAGTTGAAGGAAAAAAATCAATTTTTTTTGGGCTCTGTACCCGAAAGGTTTCAATTTATTATTTGAATTAAAGTCTGAGATGTTTCAGATTTAAGTTTTTCAATTAATTTTCTCATTGAACTGAAAATATCTTATACTCTGATGGTTAATTCAATTCCACTGCAAAACAGTTGAACTTAGGGAAAATTAAAGGTCACAATAATCTTTATCCCCAAATTTTTGACCAATCTAAAGTCACGGTCCAGCTTTCCACGGACACTTCTTCTTCCTTAACTTCACCCTTCCCCAATTCAATTTGCGGTCGGCGTTGTTTTCCCTAATTCTACCATGTCACAACATTTTTCTCGCTACCTACTCTCTATAGCGGTAACCCTTTCCTCGCACGGTCACTCTTGCTTTTGGTATCAATGTGTAGGAACTAGTTTTTTGCTGATGATCTCGCATCATTGGTTTGAAGCAGAGTTTTTAAAGGCTGGATGCCCTTCCTAACACCAAACCTTCTGTATTTACACGTACTTCGGACGGTCACTAGGACGGTCACCTATGAAGCTAGCCTGCTCCCCTCGGTGGCTCCATTTTCAGGATAATTCTCGAACATTAATCATCTTGATGAAATTAGCTAATTGGTTTCTGGACCCTATTGGCTACCAGGGTCAAATGGCGACCCAAAACTTGAGTGAGATGTTTGCACAAATCTTTTTTTATTGCTTAACTTGTCCTTAATATTTTTATTAAGCCAGCGTCTATGGCACGTTGAATACACCAGTTCCCGTTCGATCACTGAAGTTAAGCAACATCCAGTAAGGTTTGCAAGTTTCTAGCGAATGGAGGGTAAAACCCCCGTCTCGAATGACTAACAGATGTTAAAGAGACGTTAAACAAAAATATATTTATATTTCACTTTGAGCGGGGATTTTACTCTCCATGTGCTAGAAACTGACAAGTCAGTCACATGGAGAGCCATAGCCATTGTCACGAAAATCTAACCTATGTGATCACCTACTAAGTAATACCTTTCTGGACGTTGATTATCTTCGTTGATCTCACCGGAACTGATCTATTCGACACGCCATACACCCTGTACATTTGTGGATGAAGAAATTTATATTGAATTTACCTAGAATAATGTTCCGTGTATTCATTAGAAAGTTGTCATGCCATTACAGCATTTGCAAAGGTCGGGTCGGAGGAAATTGAAAATTAGTTCTCTATTTTTAATTAGTTTCGTGTATTTCATTATTCAACTTTTTCAATTTTTTCAAGGAAATTGAAACTCGATTGACATATTGAAAATTCAGTTATAGTTTCAATAATTTTTCAGAGAACACAAATATTGCAGATATGATAACACATGAATATAATACACATGAATGGGGACAATAGTCCCCCAGTGTGAGGAATATGAAAATCAGTTCTCCGATCATTTTATCTCCTTTACACAGAAAAAAANAAAAAAAAAAAAAAAAAAAAAAAAAAAAAAAGATTAAATATCAGTTTGAGCGACCACTCGCATTTTCCCTTTCTTCTTACATGCAATACCTAGTAAGAATCCAAAATTTCTAATTTTTACATGAGTCAGAGCTTTGCGTTTTATATGTATATGGAAGACTAGCTGTTTTTTCAGGCTTCGCTACGGTTACGAAATTTCAATAACAATTTCAAGATTGCCACATCAAAGCTTCTGAAATTTGAATTTTTGGTGGAACCGACCCTCAGAGTGAACACGACGCCTATTTAAAAAATTCAATATTCTACTCAGGGATATTACTTTTTGTAATCCGTAACTTCAAATTTGGCACACGGGAATCTACAACAATTTCAAGTCTCTGTTTAGCCATCTCTGACCTAAGTTGATTATTATCAGTATACCAACTGGGCTTTGCATTTTATAAGTATAGATAGAAGATAGTAAAACTTAATGACGTCAGATCATTCTTTTTCATTTTGTACTGTATTGTGGAATTCATTTTTTCTTTTTCGTGCTGGGGGCAGTATTTGATTTGATCTTATTTCTTATTTTTAATATCCACAATTCCACATATCTATCGCTTCTATCAACGTTCTCTTTTTTGCTTTATTATTTTCAATAATGAACCTTTGGGATCGTCACGAAAAAAGTACCCCCCCCTTGATTTTTTATGCCTATCTGATTTTGTGTATATTTTGTTGCCGCAACAAACTTATTTTTTATTCGGTCCTATTTTTTGGGCAGTATCAAATGCTAACTTCCAAATAAATTAAATTAAAACAAAACACTTACCAAAAACACTAATTTATTTTAATTTATGAAGTAACTAGTTTCGATTCATCATCAGTCTAGTAGAGTCAACTACCATCGAAGGATGGTAGTTGACAGATGGTAGTCGAAGGATGGTAGTTGGTAAGTGTTTTGTTTTATTTCAATTGATTTAAATGTTAATATTTTTTGATACATATAATCACCATGTTATTCAAAGTATCAAATGCATCAGAATCTCAGGTAATTTAAGGGCACTAAAAAAGGTTGTATCCACATTCTTACGTGTGTGTTTGATATTTGATAATCAGGTGTTGTTTTCAGGTATGAAAATGTGAAAATAAAAGGAAACTGTAATATCAGATTATAATATCGCCCTATTTTGGTTTATTATTTTCAATAATGAACCTTTGGAATCGTCACAACACCCCCCTCAAATTTTAGTTGTATACTTAGGTACACATTATGGACCTATGTATCTGCTTCATAAATATCAATGATAACATTGGAGTAGTGCATTATGAAGAATTACTCAGTGGGCGGAAGTGACAAATTCCTAACTAATGAGACTTTGGGTTCGAATCCAAGCGAAACAAAAAATCAGTGATAACATGGGGTAATGCAGTATGACGAAGAAATAGGTTTAACACAAAAAAGTCCATATTCTTTCTCAAAGCTGAACTAAAAGAAACATTTTTCAGCCGTTATATTCCAAACATTTTTTAATTCTGTCAGGGATACTCTCCTTCAAGAATGATCACAAGAATGTATTGTGTCCCAATTATTTTTAATGAACGCATCTACCTACGAAATGGAGTATACGAGAATGCGTTCTATTTCTTTATTTTCTTACCATTTCATTTAAGCTCTTTAAAATTCATTTTGTACCTATTTTGTACATTGTATAACGGGAGCTTTGTTTTTTACTAAGAGAGTAACCACTCTGTCAATAGAAACAGTACTTCTGGAAATTGTAATAGAATCAGGAGAAATGTAAGGGGAGACAAATTTGTATCTTAGAATCAAAAAATTTGGTATTAATCTTAAAAAATTTGTTCAAATCGCCTGAGGATACCTCCAAGACTTATTCTTAAGCCGGGGAGTTGCTTTGAAATCCAGAATTAACCCTTTGATTCTTCTTACTCCCATTATAAAAGTTCATAAGCACTGCACTCATAGAGTCGGTGTTGATGTACTTACATCTACTCTCGATTTTAAGGTACATTAACCGCTCTTTATCCTTCTAATTTCATTATTCACTTAGTTGGTGAATTGATTGTTCCTAATTCCAAAACAACCAAGCGCTAAAATGTAAAATTTTCAAGAGGGCAAAAGAAACTTCCAATTCTTTTAATTACAGTTTTTTAATATACTCAGAATTACCGGGTAGCCAGCGTCTATGGCAAGTTGAATGCAGCAGTTCCCGATAGATCACTGAAGTTAAGCAACGTCCAGCGAGGTTGTGCCATGTGGGTGCATGTCCACGTGGGTTCGCGACCTCGTGATGCTGGCTATTTTTCCGGCTTGACAGATGCATGACGTCATCGAAGATAGAAGTGACGTCATCATTTCTATTCTAGTCGAACNCAATTCTCAAAATATTGCTTTTTAAACCCAAAGGCAAAAGTTCTTATATTTTGAACGTCTTTTGCCCTATGTGTGTTGAAAAGCAATTTTAGTCAGTTAGGTCACTAGTGGCTGAATAGCCGTCTACAAGTAGCACCATAGAATCATATCTTTCTGGCATTTTTAACACAGTGAAATTATTATAAATGGCAAACAAAGTGTTATCAAATCGTGTGAGCAAAGTTTTGTGGAGAAGCTATTTTGGCATACTTCACAATCATTTTTATCGGTTGCAGCAAAAATAAAAACTCTGCCAAGTGACACATGGGTTTATTATTTTATCTACTGGCTAAAAAAAAAAAAAAAAATACTCCCCCCTTAGTAGGTATTTATTATACGTTTCAAGGTACTTAGAATCCAAAAATCGAATAGAATCTGTTCGTCCGCAGTCCTTGGTACACCTCACACCGACCGCCGCGCTTCCACCGTGATGGTCACTTTTGCCAATTAGCGTTGGCCGATTTTGATGAAATTTGGCATGTAGGTTCCATTTGGGGTAAAATTGTGCCCCGAAACTATGGGTCACCGTCAGGGTTCCCTTGACGTGCCCAACACGGCTAAGGGCGGACAAACGGATTTTTTAATCTATTTTTTGATTTTACGTACCTTGAAACGTATAATTTCAAATTTTCAAGTGCGTATTTTTTTCGAGAGGATTCCGAATGTTCATTATTGAAAATAATTACCCGAAATTGTGAAAAAGAAAAAGCTTCACTTCCCGTTCTGCAAGCAAACAGCTCCGCGTTCAATATTTGGTTACAGATAAGATTTCACAAAACATTTCTCATCTTCAATTCTCAATTTCTTTCTTGCCACATGTAAGATGAATTTTCCTTTTAAGTTTTATCATTATTCTTTTAAATTTCTTTTATAACACAAAAAAAGTTTAAAAAATTGAAATAAAACGTGAAAAGTTTCAACGGCCAATTACGAAAGTTAGGTGGCAATATTGAAGGCGGTTTACAGATATCATTACTGATGTGTGGGCGTGGGTGAGAGATTCAAAATTTAAAAGTGTTCCTGAGGGGAGAAAAAAAAGTTTAAAAGGGCAAAGTTTTATCCTCGTTGAAATGTCGCTAAAAAAATCTATACATAAAAAATATTATTGCACTGGATTTTTTTTTGTGGGGAGGGGGGGAACGGTCCCCATTCTATAAGCCTGAGAGTAACAAATTGTGAGGTGGTAAGAGTTGCTATACATACGGTGGCGGAATAGTATTCTAAAATGTGTATTAACAATCCATATTTATATTATTATTATTATTATTATTATTTATTGTGTTTCAGAGGTGTCTAACCTCTGACACATTACAATGAAAATTAAATTTTCCTATCTCTATCAAAATGAGAGAAAACCGGATAACATTATCATAGTAAAAGGGGGAATAATAGGTACTTACTGTATTATACTCTGCAAAAAGGAAAATGATTAGTTACAAAATATAGCACTTAGGTACTTACTGTATAATACTCTGTAAAATAAAAGGAAAATGATTAGTTACAAAATATACTACCCGAATAGGACTAAATAGTTCTTGTTCTGCATTGAACTGGCTCAATTTCACAGTAAAGTTTATAATAAAAAATGTCCAAATTTTCTGCAGGATTACAATACTTTATCTACTATAGGAAGAGAAAGTAAAAAGTGACACACAAACTGTCACCCGAAGTTTTAAAATCAGTTTTAGAGAAAAAGAAGCACTGAGCTCAAAAGTGATGTCTCACCTGGACGCTTCTAAGTTTGATAGAACTGGTTAAAGGTTGTCGTCAGTCAATGACAGATTCATGACGTCATCGAAGATAGAAGTGACGTCATCATTTCTATTCTAGTCGAACCGAACAGTTCTTTTCCCCAAGTTTTTTGGGTAAATATCTCAAATTCCATGTAAACCTCTGTATGAAACCCTCTTAATTTGGGGTAAGAAATTTGGCCATGCGGGACATAAGAATAAAAACTCTGTCTGAAAATGACCTCAAAAGTTATAAAAATAAATTCCTTGAAAGCTTCTGATGCAATTTGCTTTTGACCCTTTAAAATTTTATGATCTGGATAGCATTAGTAGATTAGGTACAGACATTATAGGTGCTCTTGTTTAGTGTAGATACTTACTCTAATGCTTCATGCTCGCTATTACAGCGAGTCCAAATCATTAAACGTATACCTTCAGATATCCGACAGTGGCTTTCAGGTGAACTTAATTCACCTCTTCTGCATCATTAAAGGGAACGTTCGTGCTGGTTGGTTAGACTATATCACGACCGCACTATTTTTGTTACACTATTTTGAATTCTTTGTATGTTATCTTGGTCACTTTTCTATCCCTCCAGAATATTTTAGTTTCCAAATGAGTGGAAACAGAACTTTTGATTGTACGTAAAGCCAGCGAGAAAAAAGTCCCCTTGCTTCCTAAACACTGACAAATGTCTCCAAACAAATGTATTTGTAAAATGTTTTCCCCTAAGAAGCTTAGCTGTGGGTAAGATCAAAATAGGATTTTCAGGAGAACACTGGGTCTAGTTCCTTTCTTCCTCATTCCATCTTCAAAACACAAAGATGATTGATTGTTCCATCGTTCCGGCGACAGTCCTATATCTTATCTTGATCTTGTAGATGATAGTCTTATATCTACATGAGACTGCATCTAAATTGGTTTAAATTGGTCGTTGTGTGTTTGTCATCCTACATGCATTCTTGGAGACAAAAAATTGATAAATATGTACCTTAAAATCCTAAAACACAAGAAAATATTAATACTGCTTTTTTATACTGCTCGAATGAGACTAACGAGTCCCCCCAGCAGTAAGCTTGTACTATTATTGTGGTCAAATTCTCAATTAATTGAGAGGATAAAATCGTACCTTGGCTGGGTTTCGAACCCGCGACCTCCTGATTACCAGGCGAGCGCTTGACCACTGAGCTACCAAGGCAAAATATTGTGCTATATGTTATGACAATGTTACGTTCTGTGTGTTTTTTTAACACTGATAGCCCTGTTAAACTCGGACTGTGAGATTGTTAACCTAAAAAAACTTCTGACAATGTAAAATGTGATCTAAATATTTTTGACGCGGATGTTAACAATTTTTATCGGATTATAAAAAAAATCGAAATTGGAAAAAATTCCAACTTCATAATGGGTATGTTCGGTACGATTAGATTAGTCTACGTTAAAAATGGTGACGTCACTTCCATCTTCGGTGACGTCATTAATCTATGCACCTTTGAAGTTTTTTAAAACTTCGGGTGAAAGTTTGTGCGTCACTTTTTATTGGCAACTTTAATGTGAAATTTAACCAGCGCAATACCGAACAGGGTACAAAACTATCCTCACTTCCATTTTAATAGTGTTCAGAAACAAAATCAGACGTACGAAGTAGGTTTTTTAGGGAAAAAATTATTCCTTGATGGGACACTTATAGTGTAAAGAAAAAGGATTATAGTGGCATATACCCTTGTAATTCTATTTTGTTTCCCACTGAATAAAATGTACTATCCTAGCAACCTGTATCAAGGTTAGTACTAGAATATTATCTCTGCCAGCCTAGCTAGTAGCCGGGGAGAACATTAGTCTAAAGAATGGGTTTTTACATTCCCAGACAGTGTTCCCTCTAATATAGACTTACTTGTTTACATTGTAAAGTAAAATTTATTTTACTGCGAAAAATAAGAGAGTGGTCGAGAAAGGAAACAAAATACCTCCATTTTTCATTAATTAATTTATTTGGGGAAAAACAAAGAAAATAAGGAAGGAAAAAATAACACAAAATAGAGGGATTATTTATTGACTTTTGCTTTCCCCCCGGAATTTTCCTTTAGAAGCTGCTGCTGATCTGGTGTATTTCTCAGATATTGTGCTAATTTAGGGGTTCATTAAACTTTAATTCTCACATCTAGTTCCGTCTCAAGTTAAGCCAATTTAATACTAAGCCCTAGGGTCAAACGATTTATATGTTATTACTAGCTGAGTACCCGAACTTCGTTTCGAGAAGAATGATAATAAATCTGACTCTTCATTAATAATAATCGACGTACAATAACAAACCAGACATTCACTTTTATACATATAATAAGATATTTTTTTGTTTTTCCTGATCTCACTCTATGGGGGCTGTTCAGTTTAATGTAAGAACTTCTCTGTATATCTAGCAATGCATCAATAAACAGGTCAATATTTGGGTGAGGCGCATGAAAAAAAATTGCCAGATGTGCGGGGAACGATTCACACGCATTGGTTCTAAAATGAATGTCGGCATTGTCGGCTGAACAACGTGCCCAAATTTCTGGAGGAAATGTTGCATCTTCAAATATGTATTCCCCACTTAAATATAGTCTGCAAATATACTTACATTCACATTGTCGGATATAACACTCATTTTAGTTGATCTACAAATACATCCGACAATTCTTCTGGATTGAAAAAAGTTAAGCCGAAACATAAACCTAACCATTTAGAGAGAGATTAGTACCTGAATATACAAATCAGAGAAATAGGGGTTCCAAACTTGTGGACCCTAAAATATTATCGGAGGAATAGGACACCGGACCAAAGGGACACTCATCAAATCGGAGGATGCAAATCTACAAATTGCATTTAATTTATTTCAATTCTCCCAAATGAAAAATGAAGACGACAAAAATTTAAATTAAAAAATCTTTCCTTCAAGAAACTAAAATTGAAATCTCTAAAGACATTATTGTCTGAAACTTTGTGAGCCTTCTTTTTACCCGTCCTTTTTATAAATCCAGCCAATAATGGCGACTCAATGGAACAATCGTACAATGAACTACGTCCTACTCTGACTAAAATATTACAAATTCCTTGAACACCACCCCACAATCATACTCCTACAATGAACTACGTCCTACTCTGACTAAAATATTACAAATTCCTTGAACACCATCCCACAATCATACTCGTTCAATGAACTACGTCCTACTCTGACTAAAATATTACAAATTCTTTGAACACCATCCCAATCATACCTGTACAGTGAACTACGTCCTACTCTGACTAAAATATTACAAATTCCTTGAACACCATCTCAATCATACTCGTACAATGAACTACGTCCTACTCTGACTAAAATATTACAAATTCCTTGAATACCATCCAAATCTTATTTATTTTTTCTTTGTTAAATAAGAAAAGCCTTTTGAAAGGAAAATATCAAGGTGAAATGAATATATTTTCTTAGAAAGGTAAACAATGAAAATAACTAACATGAATAGACATTGGTTGTGTTGTTTCAATTTGAGAAACAAATGTTGCCATGTGCCCACGTTGAATATTGTAAAGAAATAAATCATGAAGGAATGAAGTTAAGAGAGAATGAATTCTGCAATGTAAATTGTTGAGAAACAAATGTTGCCATGTACCTACCACGTTGAATATTGTAAAGAAATAAATCATGAAGGAATGAAGTTAACATAGTTTCTTTTGGTATTTAGGGACGGAACAAAGGAGTTAAAAAGAATCGAAATCTTTAGTATAGCCATAAATGCGTTTTTAGCGGTACAGTTACGCAGCCTATAGGCGGTAAAGGATATCAAAAAAGGACCTCCCCAAAACCGTTGAAAAAAAATTAAGTAATATTGAAATTCTATCATAGTGCGGATACTTCGGTAGGATCCTTATAGGATTAGGTACCTATATAAATATGAATCATTTTAATTTCTGTAATACATAAAAAAAATTATCCAAAATTTGCCGCCCCTAAAATCTGCCGCTATATGTTCCAACCTACTGGTAAATCCAGCACTGCAAATAAGAAGTTGTATTCATGCACTAGTTAGAGATAGGTTTGCCGCATCGAAAGAAGAATTTCGATATTACCGATATTGATATTATCGACAGATTAATATCGATATTACCGATATTGATAATATCGATGAGTGATATTATTGGATGGTCGAATATCGATATAAAATATCGGTTATATCGAAACCTTAATATCGACCTTCGATATTATACTTATAAATATCGACAGCCCTAAGCAAAGCAGCATAATTTCTCAAGTGGGTAACTTTATAATTTTTTGGGGATTATATCGAAATTAGAATATCGATATAATATCGACATCCCTAGTGAAAGAATAGTGTAAATAAGATTGATTGCAGGTATGGAAACGTTGTTCGCATTTAGAAAAAATGTCCAATTTTCCTACATAATTACAATACTTTATCTTCTATAGGAAGAGAAAGTAAAAAGTNTATTGGATGGTCGAATATCGATATAAAATATCGGTTATATCGAAACCTTAATATCGATATTCGATAATATACTTATAAATATCGACAGCCCTAAGCAAAGCAGCATAATTTCTCACGTGAGTAACTTTATAATTTTTTGGGGATTATATTGAAATTAGAATATCGATATAATATCGACATCCCTAGTGAGAGAATAGTATAGATAAGATTGATTGCAGGTATGGAAACTTTGTTCGCATTTAGAAAAAATGTCCAATTTTCCTACACGATTACAATACTTTATCTTCTATAGGAAGAGAAAGTAAAAATCGATATAATATCGGCATTCCTAGTGAAAAAATAGTATAGATAAGATTGCAGGTATGGAAACTTTGTTCGCATTGAAAAAAAATACTTGAGAATTTTATCCTTCATCGGATTTTAATAAAATTCTCTTGAATTCTTTTCGTAGTAGGTAGTCATCTTCATAGAATTTGATAATAAAGAAATATCTACAAAATCAAAAAAAATATCAATAGGATATTATTCAGAGAATATTGATTAATTGAAAAAAAATCATACCTGTCCGCCTCTCTTCAGAAGAATAAATAATACATTATTTTATTTATCATCTTCCTTTTGCGTTCCATGGTTAATCAAAGGCTTGTCCAGTAGAGGCCAATCTACGATGTCAATTTACAAAAAAAAATTGACTTTTGTGTGGAAGGTTACCACTGGGCTAGGTTATTGCCTGAGGCAATTTCTACCAACTAACGCTCAGAGCTCTATTTCTATGTGGTCAAATACTCAAATCAATAAGGAAAAAATCCCGCCTTTGCTGTGGATTGAACCGACGCCCCCCTCTTTGCCAAGCAAGCCCTTAACCATGTAGCTACCGAGGCAGTACGAGTTACAATGTTACTTTCCAATATACTTGTGATGAGACAATTTGTTAACATCACCTATGTACCTAGAAACGTGACAAAAACGGTATCTAACAAACGGTGTCTTATACTCGTATCTCATTATTCCAACTGTAGTAGATTTTCACCAGACATTTTATAAGAGCAATTTGCCACACGATACAGCTTACTGAAAAAAACAGGTTACAAGTTTCAGAGAATGCACTTTACAATCAATATACATAAAAAACACAAAACCCTGACTTTAAAGAAAACCATTTTCTTGTAAAATTGAAAACATCGATTTTTATTTGAAGTGTGTGGAGACATTACTTTTCTTATTGATCATGATTGGTTGATGTGGTTAACTTCACGCACAATTTGAGCGTGTCGCCCATCGCCGCGCCGGTATGAAACTTGCCACTCTGCGATGGCCAAACATAGAAACGTGAAATTCGGAATTACCATGAAGCGACGGAATAAGGAAGGAAAAAATTACCAGCCTCCATGTTCACTTCATTTTATTAAGCTTTACCTCCCCTCCCCCCCCCAAGGTTTGGAATCCTTACAACTTAGCCTCATGTGCTTTTCGTGTATTGGGGTTAAGCCCATTTCTCTAGCTATGGTTCAACTGCCCAGAGAGTTTGAGCAGTCTTCTTACCAAATTGTTTTGGACGAGTTCCCCTCTGCAGTTTGGTGACCCGATGATACTCGCTCTCTAATTGAGTAGGGCATTGCTATCAAAGATCACATGCGATCCTGTTTCCTCCTCCTCCCACGTGTATACAATGGGGTTTCCTTAAAGATTCACATATTGTGTAGGCGTTTTCTAAGACCACAATGTCCCGTTATTAGTCCTGTACTGACTCCCATTTGTTTCCCATTTAAGAGAAGGAGATCATCAGTTTAAGATTTTGATGGTTCGGCCATCATTTTTTTGCTGCGTTGTTATCCTGAAGTTTTAGCCAGTGAGACACATGAACCTCCCTCATCTACTGTCTCGCCGAACTGCGCGCTTCAGTTTTGCTGATACCAATTGCCGGTTCAGGACCAATGAAGCGGATTTTGGACCCATTCCTCGCCAACTGTTGAGCGCGTTCATTTTCCGCAATCTCCTTGTGTCCTGCTACCCACCCAACTATACCTTGTTCATCCTGCCCAGTTCCGTTAGGGTTTGCAGGCTCTCCCTGGATAGCTTTGATGTACTCTGGAAGCTACCAAAAGCATTTATAGCCGCTTCGCTATCGGAAAATACTATTCATTCACTCTACCTAACTATTAGATTGAGTATCGCAAAAAAAACCCTCAAAATTTGATATTATTTTTTTTATCAAGATTAATAATCAGCATAAAACGTCAATTTTCAATGGTAGACTCTTAAAAACGTAAAAAGTGCAATAAAAAATCCTAAAGTAGTCTGTAAGTAGGGTACCCACCTTTTGCACGTTGACGCGGGGACGTTCATTTAAATTCCGTACACGCCAAAACGTTGAGCTTTTTGACTATGGAAAATTTTTATTTTCACTTTGAATTTTTTTTTTTTTTTTGGAGAATCTCATTGTTTTTAATGTCTTTTTCTTGTCTCATGTTTTGCTTTGTGAAAAAGTGGGTCGTCGTATAGATAGATGGCTTGGGATGGAAGGGAAATAGGGAAGATTTTACGATCTTGGTAAAAAAGGATATCTTTCCAAATTTATTGTTCGAACATTGTAGAGGAGTGTGTAATGTTGAAATCCATTTTCGGTGTGAATTGAGAAATGTAATCAAAGTTTATTTTACTGTAATTCAAACTGTGGAATGTTCCAAATGGATACAACAGTACCTCATGTTGCGCTTTATTGTTGTATTGTACGGGCCAGCATATTTAGAGCAGCTATATGGAAATATAGCCGAAGGCGTAATTTCTTCCAATCCATATATAGCCGAAGGCGTAATTTCTTCCAATCCATATATGACTTGCTAAATTTTCCATATTAAGTAAATCATACTTGAGATCGTAAGAAGTTACTTGCAAGGGTGACATCCTCTCTGGCCGAGTCCACCTGAGCTGATGGTGTAAAATAAGCAAACTCCGTAATATCATTATGTTTATAACTCTTATGTTACTGACGTAATTATATTGCAGTGATTGTATGATTACAAAGAACGGATGTATGATTACAATTAAAAACGTAAGCAGTAGACTACAACTTATCTAGAGCTACTGTCTCATACATCTGACTACCATCGGATACGAAGATGGGGTAACTGAGGTATAGCCGTGTAATCAAGAACAGCTACTCAGTTGTCCTTAAAAGCCTAGCTGAGCTCTGATAAAGCCAACGACACGTAGTCTGCCCGGTCGTGCTCTCATCTGAGAACGTACCATTTTCAACGTGCTTAATATCAGTAATTGTCGACTTTGAAAAACTGTGACATTGAATTGACTTTATGCAACCTACGCGAATATGCTAAGTACTATCAGATATAACACAGAAAGCAATTCTACGACATTACTATTTTTGTGTTACTGGTGTAAATTGTCATGGGCATGGTCAATTAATTGGACTCGCGGATTAGTTATTTTATTCGATAAAATATGAAATTTTGAGGGGGGTATATTTTTTTCGTGACAATTCCGAAGGTTCATTATTGAAAAATAATAATTCAAAATATGAAATAATAAAGCTCACATGCCATCAGATTCAACCCCGGTTTTACTCCATTTCCCTTCTACAAATTCAAGCAATGGACGGTCCGTCCGAGAAAAATCCTCTGTGAGGAACCCATTAGTCGAATGATAGGTGATAGGAACATCCTGTAGACAAATGACCACAAACAATGTATCTTTGTGACCACCTTTCTTGGAATGGGCTAATGTAAATGGACCTCTTTTTATAACAAACATAAAACATAATTTACTCGAAAGCATTAAAGTACAATTACTTCCAGTCAAGATAATCAGCAGGAGGGGGGGGACCAGCTTAATTTATTTTTGTTTTTTTATTTTAATAATACTTCTGTGCTTCTGTCTCTCCCACTCTCTCATTAAATTTGTGGATAAACAATGTCACTCGTAGAACGTTTAGAATGAAAATTCGGAGTAATTTTGCACGAAAAAAATCGGATATTTTTCAAAATCTAAATTGATATGGATTTGGTGATCCATTTTGTTTTCTGATATACCTACTCCGTATAATATAATCCTGATGCTAATAATGGAAATGCGAAAGTTTGTTTTGATGGTTTATTTGTTCCGATTTTTCGTAGCAATGCTTCGTGAAACTACCAATCAGCATCGGCCATAATATATGTATGAGAATCTAGCTCACAATAGTTCTTTGCTGCTATTATTGGTTTATTATTTTCAATAATGAACCTATATTTTACGTTTTAAAAAAAAAAATCCGTTTTTCCGCTACACGCCGTGATGGGCACTTTTGCTTATTTGTATGAAATTTGGCATGTAGGTCCCATCTGGGGTCTAAGGATTCCCCGAATTATAGATACACTTTTGGGTCCAATCGAATGTACCGTGGGGTGGTTTAGAAGCTTTGTGTCGTAATACGGACTTGATTTTTTTTTTATAAATATCATAGTTGGGATCTCGAAAACTTCGAATTTTTTGGGTGCTATCATATTCACCACTTACGGTTTTTATTAGCGGTTTTCATTAATCCTGTCTAAACAGAGAATGGTAAGAGCCACAGAGACTTGAAATTTAATATGTATTTGGGGGAGAGATATTTTTTGTATTTTTTTAGCCAGTAAAATAATAAACCCATGCAGAGTTTTTTTGATTATCACCAAAAAATCTAAAATTGGGGTATAATATTAATTTGTCACACAATCAAGCAGAGCGCTAATTTTTTTCAATAAGTTGTGAAGCCTTCTCTTTATTTTGACAAGAAACGTCTAAATTAATACCTCTATTCTATTTGTTTAAATAAGATACAAAAGTGTATCTATTATTCATTATAGCCCAGTCAAATTAGATAAAAAAAAAAAAAGGCGAGCCTAGAATAAATTAGTAAAAAGCGGGAATTGATTTTATTTTACGTTGGGCATCCTAAATATTAGTAATCTAAGTTTGCGACGGTTTCTGAGGTGAGCTAAATTTTTTAGCGGCCAAAAACGGCTTAATTTTTCCGCTAATTTTAGTTTTTGGCGTATAACATTCGAACAATGCATTTTATGAAAAAAATTGCTCTATTCAAACTTAATGAGAATTTGACGTCGAATAACATATTTAAATGTTAAATTCGGTTAAGCGGTTTGGTCAGAATGGGAAGTCGAAAATAGGCTATTTTTTACACTTTTTCAGAAAATTGTATTATCCTCCAATTTAAACACCTGTAACTCAAAATCGGTTATTCCAAATAAAAAATGATATTATATAAAACTTGTGGGAAATCAAATTTCACGTTCGGAACATACTCACTCTCAATATTTGCTCCTTCCTACGCATAGGTAGACGGAAATTATCGTAAAGTGGTCGTAGCCGCCAATTGGCCGCTATGTGACCATTTGGTAATTTTATGACGTCTGACCTCTATTAATTTTATATTGGGAAATTTAATTGTTAAGTAATTTTATCGTCCAAACAGAGGCTCTGCGTTGCATTTGCGGGTGATCGGGCAGTAGGGGCAGGTTTTTGCTATCCCCTCCCTAGCACCTCCACACAAAACGGTTATTCCAATGAAAAATGATACTAATATAAAGCATTTATGCTCTCAGAGCACCCCAGCACCTCTATTTTTTCTAATTTGATCTTTAGTTTGTATTTAACAGTCGTAGCGCTGATTTGCCACTATGTAGCAATTTTTTTGGCAAGGAATTGAATTAGAATGTAGTTTTTGAGACTCATTTCGTTGCAAGAAAGTATTTAGAAGCTTTGTGTCGTAATATGTGAGTTGGTAGTGCATTAGGGTGGAACTGATGACATTGTGACACTAGGTCCTACACTAAAATTTAATGAAGCATATTTGACATCTCTTATAATCTGATGTTCCAGAAGCAGGAAAAACAGCTGGGATGACATGAAAAGGATTTTTGCCTTCTCTCCAAAGGAGAACACAAGGACAGGATGTCCTGGTGGGTGACTTGATCGATTTTTTATCTGTTCTCCTCCCTCTCGTTCATTTTGTCTTTTGTCTCATTTCGTTGATTGACTTGTTTGCAACTAGGAAGATAGCAACTACATCGATGATATGACCCGAACGTACAGCCCGTTCACTAATTTCCAAAATAAAGTCAAATGGAAGATGAGAAAAATACATTTGGGACGAATTAAAGGATTCTAGTCTTCTATTCCGGGGAGAACGGAAGGATGGAATGTCCTGGAGCGCAGTCTAGTTCGGTCTATTCTCCCCTATCCTGCTCATTGTGTCTCATTTTGGTACATACATGATGTGAAAATGAATAATATCATTTGGAATTTCATTTCATTTGGAATACAAGGCTTCAGTTGTATCCTTCCCAAAGTTCAACAAATTTTTCTCAATCAGGAATTTATCGCCTTCGGGTCATAGCATCGATGTAGTTGCTATCTTCTTAGTTGCAAACATGTCAACGATATGGGACAAAATGAACAAGAGAGAGAAGAACAAATAACGGATAAGGCCACCAAGTCATACTGTCCAAACATTCTCCTTTGGAGAGAAGGCAAAATCCTTTTCATGTCGCCCCGGCCGTTTTTTTTTTTTTTCTGCTTCTGACACATTAGATTATAAATGATGTCAAATCAACTTCATTAAATTTTGGTATAGAACCTAGTGTTACAATGTCAACAGCTCCACCCTAACGCACTACCAACACATATATTACGACTCAAAGCTTCTAAATACTTTCTTGTAACCAAATGAGTCTCAAAAAGTACATTCAAATTCAATTTCTTACCAAAAATGAAAGTTTTTGACGTCGGGAGTATGAAAATTGAAAATTGCTACATAGTGGCAAATCAGAGCTACGAGTTTTAAATACAAACTAAAGATCAAATTAGAAAAAATGGAGGTGCTAGGGATGCTCTGAGAACATAAATACTTTATATTAGTATCATTTTTCATTGAAATAACCGTTTTGTGTGGAGGTGCTAGGGAGGGGATAGCAAAAACCTGCCCCTGCTGCCCTATCACCCCCAAATGCAACGCAGAGCCCTCTGTTTGGACTTCCCATTCTGACCAAACCGCTGAACCGAATTTAACGTTTAAATATGTTATTCGACGTCAAATTCAATTCTCATAAAGTTTGAAGAGAGCATATTTTTTTTTTCATAAAATGCATCGTTCGAATGTTATACACCAAAAACTAAAATTAGCGGCAAAATTATGCGGTTTTTGGCCGCTAAAAAATTTAGTTCACCTCAGAAACCGTCGCAAACTTAGATTACTAATATTCAGGTTGTCCAACGTGAAATAAAATCAACTCCCGCTTTTTACTCATTTATTCTAGGCATATAATTTCAGTTTTCTCGGTCATCCCGAAGCGGATGACCTTCTCAATTTTGTATTTTTGATACTTCTCAATTTTGTATTTTTGGTAGTACCCCTTCTTTGAATAGGATCGTTTTTGGAAGAAAAGAAAAATATACTCCTGGTTTTTATTATTTTGCTGTGGAAAACTTTGCATTGAATTTCAATTCTCTTGCTCATCCCGAATTGGTAATTCTAAATTTTGGATTTTTGGTTTACTTATAACTGATTTGGTGGAATGGGATTATTTTTGAAAAAATGAATATATTACTGACGCATATTGTTATTTTTTTGTGGAAAAATTTGTATCGAGTTTGGATCTATAATCATAGGGGTAGGCCCTTAAGTTAAAGCTGCTCCTCTTTGTTATTAAAATCAATGTTTTACTCCAGCATATAATTTTCGGAGCTTTGTAATAACTTTGTATCAAACATTAATTTTCTAGGTCATTCCAAGGTGGTACTTCTCAATTTCAATTTTTTCGGTGTGCTAGCCCGAAAAAATAGGTTCCCGATATAGGTACTATTTAAATCCATTTCTAGTCATTTTTCTTTATCTCCTTTATTTCCTGCTGAATTTTTTTGTTTGACAAAAACGCCGCTATAAAATGTCATCTTTGGCGGTAACTCGGTTCTATTTCAACTTCCGATTTTTTCGTTCCTTATTGTAATTCCACGTCTTTCAAAATTAAATTGAATAAATAAATTCTAAAAAAAAAATATTTCAAGGAACGTTTTTACAATTTCAATTCAAAAAAAAACAGAAAGAGAAAAAAAAGGTGTTTCATTCAAAAAACAAAAGTAAAAAAAATGTACCTGTCACTTCCCATAGCAAACAAATTGCTGAAAATGGAAGAGTGTGTTTGACATATTAAGTCAGTTGTCGGTACCAATATATAAACTGACCTACATTCTACCTCGTTTGCCAAAATAACCATTGGGTGGAGTAACTGAGTGAGGTATACTGTTCAGTCTGAAAACACAAATTGTCCACTAGAAGTTTGCATTCAAGTAGTTTTACTGTCAGTTTTCTTTCTCTGTGTCCGTACATGTTTTTCCTAACGGAGATATCAAAGAAAAAGGAAAATCCAAGACATTTTACTACAGCCATCCGGGTAATATTTTTAGTAATTTTAACTAATTAATGTTTTAATTATTAACTATTTGAATAAATACTTAAAACTTATTTTCAAAGTTAAATTTGTTATTAAATAAGCTTAATTTGTTTAAAGGTACAAGTCAAAAATCAGTCTTCTTAAAAACTGGGTTGGAAAACATAGATCCCACCCAGAAATTTTATCACTGTCCAAAAAACTTCGCCTTTTTGATATTAAACTGTAACCGCCCCGGCATCTGTAATCGTAAGGATACTTCTAAAGCAAGAGATATTTGTAAATCATTTTGTGGACTTGTCTGCTTGTCTCTATAAATATAGAATTCGAAGGTTCCAAATTGACTCCAACTCTCGCCTTAGATTTCTAGGATTAGTGAACGTCTTCTAAAGATAAAGAATTAAATAATTCCTTGGTTAGATAGTAATATTATTAATGATTAGAAATTGTATTAAAATAAAAATGTTTTTCAAATGTTCTCTGAGAGCTATTGGAAGGGATTGTAATTTAAATGACGTAGAAGGACTTACTCTGAGAACAATCATACGCTGAGAACCGCTAACTTTCAATTGCCACGAAACTGGGTAGAATTTGTCCAAGAAACCTTATTCCCCCATCTCCTCTGATTTCTATTTTCTCTTCTTGGATAGACCATGAACGTAAATATTGGGCTCTGGTGACAAAACCGAACCTAATATATATTATGAAAAACCAGTTTTGTCAAGTAGATTTCTTATTTTTGTTCCATATCTCCGTTAGGAAGTATTTGCAAGCATAAGCTTGGAGAAGAAAACATTCTAATTTTGAGCTCCTAACTCGATGTTTAGCCTTTGTATCAAAAAATGTCAGCCATCCTGTATTCCATTTGACCATTGAGTTGTTTACATTGTTTATTTTCAAGATTATATCAATAGCTTGAATTATAATGAAACGTCAGGAAATCCTTTGCACATTTTCCGCACAAGATTATTCTAAATATTTTTTAGTGTAGAAAATTAACTTTTCACTTTATCAAAGAGCTTAAGTAAACTTTTGAAAGTTCTGTTTTAAATTTATTCATTATTTTTCTTCTTGAAGGGGGTTGCTCTATCGGGGGACGTATCAATCTATTACAAGTCAAACAGACTTTCTTGAAGAAAGATAAAGAAAAGGGTGGGTGGTATGGTGAACGTGAAAGCCTGTTGATTTATATTTGAAATAGACGGCCTCCGCGACCAGATCCAACGAAAGTGTTGAAAGAAGTTATAGCCTAGCCATCAGCGTCTATGACACGTTGAATACACCATTGGTGGGTGAGTGACCACGTTGCCTCGCGCGCTCGTGTAAGTTTCCAGTGAATGGAGTGTAAAACCCCAGCCTGAATGACCAATACGAACTCAAATTGGTATTACTAAAGAAACGTTAAGCAAAAAAAAAAAGTTATGACAATTATAATGGGCCGTGCGAAGTGATGAACGCCCAGTGTTATAACCACAATTTATTGAACGCCGATTTTTTTCTACATCGATATCTCTCGAACGCCTTATCCGATTTTTTCTAACCCGATATCTCTCGATCGTCTTATCCGATTTTTTGCACCTCGATATCTCTCGAACACCTTATCCGATTTTTTCTACCTAGATATGTCTCGAACGCCTTCCTTATCCGATTTTTTTCTAACCCGATATCTCTCGAACGCCTTATCCGATTTTGGTAGAGACATTCATAATATTCAAAGAATTACCTTAGAGTTTTTAAACCAACCGTTCCCAGAACCACTATAGTTATTTAATCAAAACGAAGTGTTAGTCCAACCGTTCAGATTGACAGACATGCAATCGGAGTTCGGACCAATGGAAATGGCTGAGATCTGTTGACTTCAAACCGTGTGTTTAATTTTTAGTAGAAAACATTTTTCTATGATACCGATACCATCTCACGTATGATGACAATACCTACCACAAATTGGTTCAACACAAATGCATATTGTGGTACCTTTAACCAGTAAATTTGCCATTTTAGGAGATCGTAAATTTTAAATTTCAAAACAATAATGAAAGATAATGTGCTAAAATTTTGTTTTCACAACTTAAAGTTTGGTTTGAGTTATTGCAAAAACTTCGGGCGCTTGTTCCCGATGGTGTGTGTGGGTGTTGTTGTTTCTCAATACGTGGGAAATTCTTTTATAGTTTTTCAGATTTATGTAGTACCTACATACCAGTTGAACTAATGCGATGTATCTGGTACAGTAGTTTGTGATTTAATGTAGCCGTTCATCAACACGACATAGAAATTTAAAGAGTCCTTTTTTTCTGAGCCCGTTAGCATTACACTGTAGCAGAGTAAATAAAAATATACCTATTATACGTTTTGAAAAATTGAAGTGCCCTTGAAAAGTTCAAAGGGCGTCCAAATGTAAGCCACGTGGAGTGATTATTACATTTATAGGGTGAGCCAAAATTAATGACCCTATTTATTTTCTCTTTCGTTTTTTAAGATGACAATTAATTTCATTTTAAGTTTGAAATTTGTGATTTAAACTCTTTTAGAATTTGTATAGACTAATTACGAAACATTTAATTTCTCAGTAACNGTGATTATTACATATATAGGGTGAGCCAAAATTAATAACCCTATTTATTTTCTCTTTCGTTTTTTAAGATGACAATTAATTTCATTTTAAGTTTGAAATTTGTGATTTAAACTCTTTTAGAATTTGTATAGACTAATTACGAAACATTTAATTTCTCAGTAACCGGGATCCAAGATTTTTTTCGAAGGATTGACAGCCAAGCCAGGACTAACACCTGAAAGTGATGATCATTGAAGGTGTGATGTTGTTTTTGTTATTGTTGATGTTGTTGTTGTTGATGGTGATGATGAGTTACACCTTGAAATATTACATATTATGTCATGCATAAAAAAAATAATGAAAATCCATGTTAATTATAATTTGGAGCCTCAACCGCCCCCCTTCAACTGGAGACCTGTCTTCGCCCCTGATCAGTTAACACCCTGTGATCACTCTGAATACCGTACACACCACACATTTCTCGATGGATTTCCGGTATAGTTAACGGAAGACATCATAAAGCTCACACTTTAGGTTCTATTCACAGCCATACATCTGACTATATCATTTGATCTGATGATGATGATGTCGTCTATACATGTGATCATTGCTGATGACTACATCGTCATCAAATTGCTTTTGAAAATAATTGCATTATAATTTTATAATCTAAATATTCCAGGCCTTTAGTATATCAAAGGAAAATTAGAGGGGACGTTATACGAAATAGACTCTCAATATTGGTAGTGTTTTTTGCCTTTGTATTAAATTAAAAGCTTTCAGTATGTAAGGACGGCACAGGAGAGATTAATGGATAATATCTAGTAACTCTTAGCCTTTGGGTTTGATAAGTTAATGGACGAACAATAGAAATTATTCAATCTGTTTAAACGCATACGAATCCTTTGGCTGTCTATGGATGAAATATTATTCATTGTACAGCTTCGAGTGGCGTCAAATTGTTATACCAGATTCAAGAAACACAAAATGTTCAGTTTATTGGTATGAGAGATCATTCTGGACTGATTTTACATCAGATTCTTATTCGTATGATCTCTTTGTGAACAAATTATAGATTTGAAATAATGAACTCCAGATTAAATTACTAGCGCCGATGCAATCCGAACTATAAAAGACAGCTACTATATTTCTAATAAAAATTGAAGATTTTTATGAAGGGATACGTCTACTTCTGACAATGTAGCCATCGAAGACCCGTGAAAATACAGAAGACCGTGTAAATACAGAAGATTTGGTTAGGAAGGGCATTCGGCCTTTAAAAAAACCTGTTTAAACCAATGATAAGAGATCATCAGCAAAAAGCTAGTTTCTACTCAGTTTCAATTGATGCTGTGAGAAACAAGCTAGGGTTACCGTGCCAGGATCATAAGGAAAAGGTTAAATCTAAAGGAAGTAGGCACTGTACAAAAGATTGTGGCATGATAGAATTAAGGAAGGCAACACCAACCACAAATAGAGCTGGGAAAGGATGTAGTTAAAGAAGATGCATCTAATTGTAACGTGACCAAACTGAATCTTTGATATAATTTCAATCACAATATATTTTCATGCGTCTGACGTCAAAATCATTCATTGTCCAGATTAGGAAATTGAATTTTAATGTATTTGCATTCTAATTGAATTATAATTTTAATGTATTTGCATTCTAATTGAATTATAATTATAATGTATTTGCATTCTAATTGAATTATACTCGTAATCATAATTTATTTGCATTATTATAATTATAATGTATTTGTATTATTATAATTATAATGTATTTGAATTTTTATAATTATAATGTATTTGTATTATTATAATTATAATTGAATTATAATTATAATGTATTTGCATTATTATAATTATAATTGAATTATAATCATAATGTATTTGCATTATTATAATTATAATGTATTTGCATTCTCTATAAAAGGTCCTCCAACCAATTATTTAAAATCTCTTAATTTTGTAATTTTGACACGTTGTTTTAAGAAAAAGAAAACGGAAATACCGGAACACAAGGACGACTTTTGGTGGGTAACTTGGTTCGGTCCGTTATCTCCTCCTTCTCATTTCGTAGACAGCAAATTAATTCATCGATGATATGAAAATAAGCGATCTCTTTAATTAGGATTTTAAGGCTTTAACTGTCTTTATTACAATTTGGGAACTATCCTCTAACTAAAATTTATCCTCATTTTGGCTTAAATTATCATACATGGTCGTTCGAGGTGGGATTTTTACCCTCCATTCTAGCGAAACTTATACAATCNACCCTCCATTCTAGCAAAACTTATACAATCCTGGGACCGATTAGGGCCGGAAGAGCTTCAACTTACATGGTAGCATTCACCAAGTAAAATCTCGCTGAAGTTGCTTAAAAAATATATAAGAGTCTATGTATAATATAAATCATATTTCATCACTCTGGCCTTAGGGTTGCTTGTCGTTCTCTCAGTACTTTGGATTGTATGACCGGCCTATCTACTTGATCGGAAGTTGCCATGTGACAACGTGTATGAATGGCTGCACTTTGATAAGATTCATAAGTTTATCAAAAGATTAGATTTTCCTTTCCAATTTCTTATGGTTTTCTTTTTTTAGAAAAAAAGAGCTTTCGCATACAAAAATCATTATGATACTTTTTGGCCATTCTTCTTCTCGCTTTTCTTTCTCTTCCTAATATTTTATTTTGATTACATTTTTCTTCAGATTTTCAATTTTATTATATTGGATAGAGTCCAAGAAATCATTGATGACACAGAACTCTGTGCACGAGATGATAAAAGTAACAAATATAAGGGGCATTTTATAGAATGTTTTGAATAGAAATAGAAATTTCCGATGTATTGTTATTGTACTCAGTTCAGAATGGAACAAGTAACCGGGTTACAAACTTTTATTTTTTGGCTTAACGTCTCTTTAACATCTATTCAAAATGGGGTAAACTTGAATTTCACCCTAATGTTTTCCCCTGTGTACGGGGGCGGATTTATAAGTCCGGTAAAAATGAATGTATACACGTTATACCATCAGTCCCATTTTTTAAAAAATTTGGCGTAACGTCTCTTTAACATCTATTGGTCGTTCAATACGGGGGTTTCACCCTCCGTTCGCTAGAAACTTAGGTGGAAAAAATGCAAGTAACTGTTCTACATAACTTGAAACGTAAAATATCAAAAACGGGAAAGGGGAAGGCGCATTATTTTTTTTTGTGGAGTCCAAAAGTTCATGTGCAAACATAAAGTTACAACTTTTTGCTAGCATTTCTGAATGGTAATTTAGACTGGGACAGACTAATAGTTTGCTTCAGTAAATTAAAACAAAAGTAATTTTTAAACAATTAAAACTGATGTCGCTGTTAAACAGAGTATATTACAGAGCCAACCTGTTTTATATTTTACATTAACAAGTCGTTAGTGAATATTTTTGACATTTGTTTTGTAAAAGCAACGTGACGTCATTTGGTAGGAATGAAGTTGGAAAGGTATATAATAATGATAATAATTAAAGAGGCTTTTGACTTTAATCCCAAAGGAATTGCTATAATTATTGTGGGAGTAGGTACCTACCTTTTTTTTTACTTTCCTTGTCCTATAAAAAGGAAAGTATTGCAATGGACTGAAATTTCCGATGTCGCTTTTTCAATTCAAATTTCGTTTTGAGGTTCCTTCAATCGAAATGGGCAGACAAATAATCAGACACCAGGCTCTAACCGAAAAACTGTCAATTGCATTTTTGAAAAAAAAAAAAAAAAAAAAAAAATACTTTATAAAACACTACCGTTACTTATGACGAGGATTCACTTACTTTATCACTTCCGACTCAAGTTCCGTCTACTTCGTAGACATTTTCAAGGAAACAAGGTAGACGAAACTCGAGTCGTAACTGAAAAAGTAAGTGAATCCTCGTCATAAATAAGAGTAGTGTTTTATAAAGTTACCAATAGGATGTCTATTGGTATTTGTTAAATAAAAATAATACTAACCTACATAAAAGATAATTTTGTATAAGCGCCCGCTGAAACAGAAGTCCTTCAAAAATAATTATTTGTCATCAGATAATAGGTAATAATTAAACACAACACCCCCCCCCCCCAAAAAAAAAAATGGAGAAATACAGTTGTCTTGTTTTAATTACATGTGATGATAATAATTTACAAAAAAAACAATTAAATTCAAAATTAAAATGACCCCTCCCGTTTCCCCCCTCTATTAGTTACTTAAATATTACAAACAGAAAAACATGAACCTAAGTAACAGCTATTTTATTTCCATGAAAAATTATTATTAACAATAATATTTTTTAGCAGAATTTATCTAGAAATACGACTGACTTATCTGAGACTGGTGTTAAAACCGGGGGTACATGAATTTTTCCCGCATCATCATTAGTCGATGGCCTTTAGGTTGGATTACATCCCGTTTTCGGGAGTCGTAATTCACCGGGATGGGCAAAGACCCTAAACCTATATGAGCCGTAAAATATTTCTAAAGAAAAATATTGACGAATATATACTAACAGATATACTGACGATTATATTGTCATTGTGACTTTTGGAAATCTTTTGTTTATCGTTTGACTTTTGGAGGAAGCATCTGTGGCTTGTCGGTGAACACTAGAATATCGTAAAATTATTTCCACTGGTGACNATTTTGAACTTACCAAGATGATGATGCTCATTTTTGGTTTGAAGCAGACTTTTTTTAATATGTCCTTGCCAACAACAAACCTTCTGCATTTTGCGAGCTTATTAGGATCATCACTTAATGCAACTGGCTTTCTTCGCTCGGTGGCTACACAGTAACAAATGAGCACATTGCAAATCAATAAATATAACAAGTAACCGGAAATTGATATCAGGCTCAAGCGCTCAAGGAATCTCCCTGTATTTACAGTAAAGTAAAGACAGGGAAGAAAAAAACTATACGAACACTCTATCTGGGCTTATTATTCTTCAATTTTTCTTGTGCTTCGATGACAAGCAAGACCTTTATACCAAATATTATTTGTATACCTAATGAAATTTGGTATATATCATTTGTAAAATTTCATTTGAGTTATTCTAAATGAACTATATTCTACTTATGTTTTGGAAAGACTCGTATTAGCAAGATTTGAGCCGAGACGGAGGAAATGAGATTCTGCTTATCTAATGGTAAATCATCCGAGTTTATTTAATGTTAAAATGGCGAACGTAAATTGCAGACTAATATAGAAAGGCCATCATGCAAGCCTATTTAATTCGACTTGCTGTATTATTAACAAACATTTAATTTTACTGCTCCTATTCTAACGATATTATACAGCGTGGACTTTTGTCAAATATTACTCATCATTTGATGGAATTAAATCTTATTATCGATGATCATTCGGACTTTCCTGGTGTCGGTGCCTTGTCTTTGTGGCGTTGTGTTTGTTGATTGTTGTTCTCCTCTGTTGGTGGTAAGAATTATGACAACTCATATACGCTCATCACTTCGAAATTGAAAAACATCAATACAATCACCCTACAGAAAGCTTAAAAAGGATGAAGTCTCCCTCTTTCAACATCTCTACTAATAACAATGTCGGTAATTATAATAAATGAATGACTTTGGTGACTTTAATAGGATTTTTATTTAAGGAAATATTTTAAATATTTTTAATTTTCGTCGGATCGACTTTTTCAAATTTAGATCTAAATTTGAAAAAGTCGATCCGACGAAAATTAAAAATATTTAAACAAAAAGAATAAAAATTTCTGTTTTCTTTACAGGTCTTTTTAATTTTTCGGTTTATTAAAATCTAGCTGTTTCGCCCGTGCTTCGCTCCGATTCGTATATTGCTATTTTTGTTTTTCAAGGATAATGAAAATTGGGGGGGGGGCATTGGTTTGTGTCCACCCTGTATATCGCAACCTTTAAAAATCAAGATTTAAACGTTACACCAGGCGCCTTAGAGGCACGGCCGTTCTTACATTTTAGTATTTTCTAAATTTTATTTTACCCGTCGTCGGTTTCTGAAATGGTTGGCCACACCTTTCTGGAATGGTTGGCCACACCTTTGTAGAAAATGTCCTAAAATAAGGACTACATGGACACCTAAAACTTTCTCGCTTTGAGTTGATATGTTGTCGCGACAAAATTTAAGATATCGGACCGTGACTGTCCGATTTTGGAGAAGAAATTAGAAATTTGGCCGTAACTCGAAAACGGTTTGACATATTTTAGTTCTGATAATTTTCCTGGG
>CM022878.1:32506136-32524257 GCA_012654025.1 Pachypsylla venusta | reverse complement strand
TCTTAACTCTGCGTACTCTATGTTTAGGTCAGCGAATTTCACTGGGAATATCACTTGATTTTTTTTTTATATCGATGACACTTTCGGTGAATATTGAATGTATTCGAATTTCCTTACCAAATTCGAATAAATTCGAATTTGTTAGGAATTACGAAAATTTGGAGGCGACTGTCATGGGTTATCAGGCGTTATATCTTGTCATGTGAACTTAAAACATTTCTTGGAAATTTACAGTTATAATATTGGAAAGGTTTTGCAAAACATGTCTCAATACAGAAGCAAATTCAATGTAATTGTTAAAAAATCGTTTTTGACACTATTAACTGTGTCAAATGCCATGACACTTGCTCTATTTGATGAGTAAAATGTTAAGTGAGCGTCCGAGTAATTACACTTCTACAATATTTATATTACTCACCATGACAGTCACGAGTTCACTTATTCAAGTAAAAAGTTTTTTCTCATTTTTAATTTAGGAAAGATGAGATGAACTTTTCAGTATTTCAAATAACATTATTGATTTCTACTTCTGACTAGTTTATAATACCAAAACTCTTACATAATACATGATTGTTTTCATTTCCAAGCGACCCAGTTTTTCCCTTGGTAAAGTTGTAAAACCTAGTAAACTTATCTATATGAGGGTTTCGTTAAAAATTTATTATTACCATCATTAGGACGACGTATTTAAAGTTAACATTTACACAAATAAAAATCCTTATTATATTCTTATTTTTGATCGACAATAGAGTTGGTTTTAAATTTTACTTTTAAAATAAATTAAATTAAACAAAACACTTTACCAAAAGCACTATTTGTAAATTATTTAAATAGAAACTAGTCTTGCCGATTTAATTTATTTTAAAATTTAAAAGTAAATATTTTTAGCACACTCTCTACCCGCAGCACATTGAGTATGTGTTATTGATTGATCACCTCCAACATGATTCCTTCGGGATGAGAAGGAAAAATGCACAAATCACTTTTTTGAAGAAAATTTGTGAAGTTTCGGTCAATCATCAGTATCTGGCTGAACGTGTATCCCTGTATCCTTGAGGAAAACAGATCCAAGGATCAGGTCTTTGGTGATATTTTGATCAGTGTCCCCAATAGTAGGGAGACTTATATGTTCAAGTCCACTATAATAATAGCCATGTCCCTCTACAACAGTATGTCGGTGAAGCCGTAAAAGTTCTAGGGCTATGGGGCTCCTTCCAGTGTCAGTAATTGCTGCATTTGTGACTGAATCCCGCCAGCATAAATGTAGTGTAGGCGCTATAAATAAATAAAAAGAAGAAGAAGCACATATAATTAACATCTTATTCAAATATTTTAGTTTTAAACCCCATGGCCAGGAACAAACTTACATCTGTTCTTTGTATCAATATTCTTTTTTCGAGCGTTTTCCTTCTCTGTTGAGTAGTCCTTGTAGGAATGAATCTGAGTCATGACCACTTCCCATACGAAAATTATTAATCCAGATTCTTGTAACTATTGTACATAACCCATATTTTTTAAATGTAAAGCTGGGGTGGGGCTTGAGACCCCGAAGACCACTCCCCCCCTAAAACTGCTCTGTTCTCCAGACAGGATAAAGCAGGATGAGAGTAGTGGAGCAAACCTATTGTATGTAGGTGAGACTGTGAGACGATGAAGAATATAGCAACGCGCACAGAAGAATATTTTCGGCAGTACGCAACAACAAAGCTGACACAAAGGACATATTATTAATACTGACGTGTCACTACTCCACCGATGTAATCGTCAAACATGAACCCAACTTTATGAACTAATCTTCAGCCCGTCAATGAGTAAATGTAAATGCCTCAACGCGATCGTCACTGTTCTAAACTCTGTGCATCAAAGAAATTAGCTACCCGTCTTGAATGACCAATAGATGTTAAAGAGACGTTAAGCCAAATTAAAGAAAAGAAAGAAATTACCTGAGCTACAACACCAACCTGTCAGTTTCTTGAAAATATCTACAAAGTTGAAAGTAGACGAAACTCGAGTCAAGGAAACATAATCTTCTTTTTTGTAATAGGTACTTTATAAGATTTTTTCTCTCTTGATCTGAGTGAGTTTTTTATATTTTTTGATGCACCTCTTCGCCAGCTCTTGACAGACATTAATTAGGTATTCTTTTTATATAAAATCGCACTCTTTAATATTCAAATTTATGCATTTTTTCTTCTTTTTTAAATTTAAAGTTTTTTTTTTCGCTTTTCATTTTTGCTCGCTTTATTTGACAAAACTTTTCAGAATGCAAAAAGCTTTTTCTGAATAAATTTTCTTCTATGAAATTCATACCTAGGCCTTAATGTCAAAATAATATTTCAGTCAAGTCATCCTGGTCCATTTTTTTTTTTTTTTTTTTTTTTTTNAAGACAATAGATTTGGTCCATCAGTTGGACTCCCCAACTACTACTGGCCATCGCACACTTTTTTTTTTCTTCTTCTTAACGTCTCTTTAACATCTATTCGCTGGAAACTTGCGATACACCTACCCACATTGACCTCACGCAGCCTGGGTTGGGCCGGAAAAATAGCCAGCATCACGTGGCCACGAACCCCGTGAACACCCTCATGGTGCAATCTCGCTGGACGTTTCTTAACTTCAGTGATCCAACGGGAACTTGTGTATTCAACGTGCCGTAGGCGCTAGCTATCTATACCTCTTACTAAAATGGCCTTAGAATCATCTCAATCGGATCAATGCTGTAAGGAATATACTCGTAATATGTACATACATTAAAACAGTAATCATGACTAGCGTCAAAAACACGTTCTTGTAGTATCACCGAAGTTAAGCAACATTCAGCGATTACATAGTGAGTAACCACGTAGGTTCCTACCCTCGTGATGCCGGCCGGCTATTCCTGACACAAACTAGGCTGAGCGAAGTGAAGGTGCTTTAATTTTAGGTTTTCGGGGAATAAAAGCTAAAATGCTCGTCTCGGATGAACCCCATGTTGGAGAAGATATATTATTATTTATGTTCTTCTCATTAAATATTATTAACTCACAGCAGGATGAATCATTCTAAGTAGAACAATTAAATGTCAAAATACTATAATATAGAGAAATTAATCGATCTTGCACCTCGAAATTAGCATATTTCAGATTTACGTTTCAAGGTATGTAGAATGGAAATTCGATGAACAATAATTATATTGCGAATGTATAGGTATTTCGCCTCTTTGTAGTCTAACGGAAGAAAATCTACAGATTATATTCCAATAATACAAGAAATATCCTCAATTCAGATTTCGGCCACCACTAATATTAGTATCAGACAAAACCTTAATTAGATCTGTGGGAGCGATAACAAGAAACGGGAATAAGGAATAATATACCTGCCGCTTTTGTGGTAGCTTCTTTGAATTCTGGCCAGCTTCTTGAATCTTGAAATGATTAGTCGATTTATTTAATGAATTATTAGATTAGGTTATAGTAGACTGTATCGCGGGCGGTAAGAATTTTGGAACTAAATTTAAAGATGGGAAAGATAGGTTCTGAGACGAGGAAGAGCTAAACGAGTACTTCAAGCAAAATTCATGTTTAGCGCAGTGGCGTAAAAAGATCTGCAATATCATTTTCCTGGTCCTACTTGAATAGGATGCTACCACCTTGTGTTTAAGGTTTGAGTGACTGTCCTATTCTTGCGATCAATTTGGGTCAAGAGGTGAACATAATATATGATTGTTGTATCATGGGAATTATTTCGGTAGTTGTTTCATTTTTGGGGAAAACATTTTGTTTTTCTACGTTTAAATTGAGAACGTGACTTCAGTTTTTTTCCAGAATGAAAAGTTTGAAGATTTTTACAAGCAAACGCGCCATAATTGCATTAATTTTAAAACTTTTTAATTATTTCATTGTAGATTGAACAATATTTTCAAAGTTTTATGGAAAGTTCTAAATAGAGAATCTAACGTTATAATAGTTAACCGAAAGCCCGGGAGACCCCAGTCCGCCCCTGCCCATCCTTCGTGATGATATTTTCTATGCGGTATTTTCCTTTTGTATGAAATTCGATAAATCTTTATTGAAGCTCTTGTGAATTGCCTTGTGTGGTGAGTTCTTTATTTTTTTAATTTCTCTTTCATTGTTAACTCACCATTTCTCATTTCTTGGAAACTCCATCACGTCTCATTTTTCATCCTGCGGCTTTCGCCCTTGCCATCTTTGGTTTCATTTACTTCATCACTCTTTACCCATCAACATTTATCAGAATGTATGTATTAGAAGCTTTTCCTCCCAAGATATGTTTTTCCCTTTTATTTTCTCATTATTTAAACTTTACGTTTCGTTAAAGTTACAGAATGAGCCACAACGTTTCTGCTAAAATTATGATATTTTTTTTTTTTTTTTTTGACACCAGAAAACATTATGAGGAAGAGAGTAAAACTGTTTGTGTTGTGCTATCCTGGCAGAATGGATACTATGAGAGACACGCTAGGGTTACTATGCCAGAAAAAGGTACAGCTAAAGAAAGTAGGCACTGAACAGAAGGTTGTGGTATGGTAGAATTAAGGATGGCAATGCAGACCCCAAATAGAATTGAGAAAAGGTTAATTTAAGGAAGAAGAAGTATTAAGATTGATTAAGGGCAATGTGGTAAAAAGAAAATGGGCCGTTCACACAAGTATAAATAAACTATGGAGGAATTGCCAATTTGATTTATCATTTGAATATGGCTTTAAGATAATATCAGATTGTCAAACTACAGTCCAAGGGGAATCCCTCAAAGGGTTAATATCAAGAACCTTATTTTATTGGATCAGTAGTGTCTGTTGACTGTACAGGGCGTTCCATTTTAAGTGGCCACCTCAATTTATTCCGAAACTGTTCGAGTCACAAAAACATTATTCTGACTGAATGTTCATAAAAAAGAGGGGGGCGTATTATGATGACCTTTTCTGACTTGTCAAGGCTGTCCTTCAAGATCAGATGAAGGTCAACTTCATTTTCTTAAATGAGACGACCTGAATTTTATTACATTTTCGGATTCCCTATTTAATTCTACGTACATTTGACTATTCACTTCATGTTTTCGTTGAACTTTTTTGCGCCAATTTTGGGAATGTTTTTTGGTCTGACATACCCGTGTGGCATATTGAAATGCATTACAAGAGTGATTTTTTTTTATAAAATAATATAAAATATCATCTCAATAAATTGAATACATTGAGGTGGCCACTTAAAATGGGACACCTTGTATTGTTCACTTAGCATCTACAAACCGTGCGTGATGCAAAGTCAGGGATAATGTGTATGAATGACATCACAGTATTAAAACATGTCAAAATGCTACCACAAGGCTTCCTAAACGGTAAGAGATAGCTAGTAAGTTTTTCACAGATTATGAGGCACTAAACCGAGCAAAAAAATCTTCAAAAAACCTCTACGAAATCACAGCACTTTCATTAAGAATAAAATTCAAAAGTGGCGAAAGTTGAAAAAGAAAGAAAGAAGATTTGAAAAAAAAATTTAAAGAACACCAAAGTGCTTTTAAAATATTAGCATTTTTATCAGAGATGTGACGTGGAACTTGCAGTCGCTTCGTGTTTGGGCTTTTTGTTTTGACAATGAATGGGCGATTAAAAAGTACTTAGTCATACAGGGTGTACCAAATAAAGTGTGAAGTACTTAGTCATACAGGGTGTGCCAGATATAGTTTCTTACAACAATATAGTTCTAGGGGTTGAATAAGAGGGAATCAGAAATTTTCATGAAAACAATTTCCGAAAAAGGGACATTCCCGCAATGTTAATTATGCATCTTTTTGACAAATATCGAAATTTGGTACCGTTTAGCGTTACCGTTAGTCAAATACAAAGAGTTCCGTACTAGAAAAACATATATTTTCTATTACAAAATGTATACGGAGCGGTAAGTGCTAGTTACTAGAAATTAGGTATGTAGTCGTATGTCAATTCATATCAAGGACAATCCACGAACCATGCTTGAAATCAAATTTACTGACTTCTGTTTTGGGCCGCTTCGGTTTTTATGAATCCTGCTAAAAGTAAGATATTTCAACTTTTTTTCGACCTCCGCTGTATCACCGAACGTGATGTTATTATTTGCTGGACCAATACACAGGGGAGACTAGGGCACCATGTGCGTGAAAAGTTCAAGATCCTATGTCTTAGCTATGAAAGAATTTTTGAGTTTAATTTTTTCTGGTTATAAATTTTGTTGTCTGTCTTTCTCATATATTCTATTAGAATATATTACAATAAATCTCCATGTTTTTATTTCTCCAAATTTCAAAAAATTCAAATTGCACATGGCACCCCACCCTGGGACACCATGTGCAAGAGGTTGGAAATTGCCTTTTTCATGTCAATTTCATCACATTCTCCCTTTGTTGTCTTTTTTAAGTATGTACAAACCATGTCTGTAACGTAACACAAGATGACGATAGATTATGTTCATTGAAAAAATTGGTGTGAAAACAAACGATCAAGCACTGTTAATGGTCGTACATCGTGCATCAACACATGCTGAAATTTAAAAATCAAAATTAAATGGAGAAAGAGTCCTGAAAAAAAAACTTACCTCTAGTGGGAAACGTGTATCAAGATTCAAACTTTCACAAACAATTCGATTTCTTTTGAAATGTCACATTGTTAATTTTAAAAAATATATTTTGTTGAAATCCAAAAAAAAAAAATTCTGCCATAATTTTTTTTTTTTTTTTAATTTTAAAACTTGTGACAGACCGATGTTTACAAATTAAAATTTACAGAGGCGCTAAAAACTGAAAAGCACATCGTTCCCATCGCACATGGTTCCCCAGTCTCCACTATACATTTTTATCATATATACCCAGAAGAGCAATTTGTAGGCAGCGTAAGATTCATGATTCATGAACAAGATCAAATTTCCGAAATTCGGCAATTGAGCAAGATAAAAATGCATAAGAGCCAGCGTCTATGGCTCGTTGAATACACCAGTTCACGTTAGATCAATAAAGTTAAGCAACGTCCAGCTAGGCTTTTTTTTTTTTTATTTTGNGGCTTTTTTTTTTTTAATTTTGCTTAACGTCCCTTTAACATCTATTGGTCATTCAAGACGGGGGTTCCATCCTCCATTCGCTGGAAACATGCAAACCAGCTATCCACATTGACCTCACTCAGCCTGGGTTGGGCCGAAAAAATGAGCCAACGATACGTAGTGTTTCCAAGCGCTCACCCATCCAAGTACTAACCACGCCCGACGTTGCTTAACTTCAGTGATCTGACGGGAACTGGTGTATTCAACGTGGTATGATCGTTGGCTAGTAGTTTCTTAAAATTCAATATTGAACATGATGAAGTATGACCGGACATAGAATGACATTTTGGTACAAAGTTATCTGCCGTGGCATGATTTCTATATAAACGATCAATATAATATAAACGACATTTTCTTTTTACAGATCGTTGGCTATAGCTAGGTTGTACCATGTGGGTGTCCACGTGGGATCGCGCCCTCGTGATGTTGGCTATTTTTCCGGCCCAACCCAGGCTGGGTGAGGTCAATGTGTGTAGCTTGTTTGCAAGTTTCCGGCGAGTGGATGGTGGGTGGAACCCCCGTCGAATAAAAAATAGATTTTAAAGAGACGTTAAAAAAATGCATAAAATTAATACTCAAACCCCGATGAGTATTTTTCGCTGCATTTACTAAATACCCACTCAGTAAACTGAATTTTTCATTCACATTGCTGAGTTAAATTTTCAGCCGATTACAACAATTATGTGAGACGTTTAAATTTTAAAGTTCACATGCGAGGCTGAGATGCCATGTGCGATGTGAGAGTGAGGTATTTTTATTCTGTACACTTGATATGGATTTTCATCTTGATCAGCAGTAATAGATGTGTGCACGAGTGCAAGGGCTCTTGATGCATTTTATAACATAATAACTTCTGACTGCAGCTTTAGAGAAGTCTTTGTCTGCAGCTAAAATTTTCAAATATAATCATATTCTTGAAGGCTTCTTTTATTGACAAAGACGTCCAGAACATTGTCCATTGTTTCAGTATTACAAACAATGGCTTGGAGAAAGAAAAAGGTCTCTGGGTAAATTAAGGACAAACCAACAAACACACTTTTGCATTCATTTATAAATTTGTAAAATTAGCATATTTTTCCAGGCGCCAAAAACCTTGCACACCACAATTCAAAAAAGAATCATTGTAATCTGATCAATGATTAAAAAACGATAGACGACGAACAGACTAAAAATGTAGACTCTTGAGTAGAAGGTAACCACCAGACCAATATATGCCCAAAGCATTTTCAACCACCGAACCCTTAGAACTCTTATTTTTATCTGCTTAGATACTTAAATTATTGAGGACAAATTCTACCTCTGTTGGGGATTGAATCCAAGCCCTACTGTTTATTATCGAGCTCCTGAGCACTGTGCTAAGAGATAATTTCTTTAAGATTTTCCAGGATCCTTTGAGACATGTCCCTTATGTGTGGGAAGAAATGTAGCTTATGCCAGTCTCCGACTCCATTACTTATGAGTAGCTATTCATGCAAAAATACTATCATCTGTGGCTGTGTTAAACAAGGTCCAATGAACGAATACACATTGGAATTTATAATTTTAGTACGATTTTACTGTTGTTTTCAGTGTCATTTTAAATCACCCCTTTCGCTCTCAGCTTCTGAGATGCCATCCTCAAAGTAACCTCTCACAATCTTCACCACAAAACCCAACCACCAACTTTCTAACCTTTGCATGAATATATTAAAGAAATAGTAAATACAACATCTATGAATTATTTTTTTATATCCAACCTTTTTTTTAAAAAAAAGGTACAGGAGAAAAATATAGGCCAAAAGGGGGCAATGGTGTACATTTATAATCCCATCGTAAATTATCATGGATTTACAAGACATGGGTCTATTTCCGTGTTAAGGTTTGAGCATCTTTTTAATATTTTATTTCTCTGATTTTTTTCCCCCTTTTTCTTGATTCGCTGTGGAAAATTGAATTTATTTTGGAAATCTTGTGGGTATCATACCTACACACATTTAGATTTTTCCATTAACCTTTATTTTTTTCAGAAAGGAAATGAACTTTTCTAAAAGCCACCAGCTCTTGAGAAGCTAAGAGCTTTTTAATATAAAAAAAATAGACGATATAAAATTTTGAAATTTTATTGGTGGCAGAATACGGCTGGTTGGCGAGTGCGAGTTTGCATTCTTCTATGAGATAAAGATAACCTACAAGAAGTAGGTTATCTTTATCTTACAGCAAAGGTGGGAAACAGGTCATATATACAAATAAATAATACTTAAAAGTTTCTTGCAAATATTACATTTGAAAAAATAAGGTGCAAACGCACGATTGGACTTTTTCGAGTTATTACAATAACATTGCTGGGATGAAAGTTTTGCGGAATTTTAAAACAACTTTTATCACAGAAGGGGTATGTTGAATCACATTCAAACACAAATGAAAAATTGATAACATGTTTTCCAACATTTGACAAAAGTTTTTGTAGGTAATATGGTAAAAAGAAAATGTCGTTTATATTATATTGATCGTTTATATAGAAATCATGCCACGGCAGATAACTTTGTACCAAAATGTCATTCTATGTCCGGTCATACTTCATCATGTTCAATATTGAATTTTAAGAAACTACTAGCCAACGATCATACCACGTTGAATACACCAGTTCCCGTCAGATCACTGAAGTTAAGCAACGTCGGGCGTGGTCAGTACTTGTATGGGTGGCCGCTTGGGAACACCACGTATCGTTGGCTCATTTTTCCGGCCCAACCCAGGCTGGGTGAGATCAATGTGGGTAGCTTTGATCTCACCCAGTAAAACCCCCGTCTTGAATGACCAATAGATGTTAAAGAGACGTTAAGCCAAATTAAAAAAAAAAAACTTAGGTGCCCACAATACTTATATGTCCAATGTATAGCCACAAACACCCGCAGTTGATTTTGATTTATCCATCACCTTAAAAACAAAAATCATTAGACCATTCAGGTAGACGTTGAATTTAATAAGGAGAGAAAGGAATTTCTCTGATATGACAGAGTATATTAAATATTCAAAACGTAGTGGAAAAAATAATATGTATCTAGAAAAATATGGAAAAAAATACATAACTGAGTTAATAGATACAAAAATAAGAAAATCATACCAAAAATGTGTGATAGAAGTAGGAAGAGGAATGAAGTAGACAACATTGGAGATGGCTTGAGAGAGAATGGAAAATGAGGCCAGAATAAATGAATTCAAAATGCAACGAGAAAATGATATCAGACATTTTGACATAACACTATAACACACCAAGTAGAGTTAATGGCGGCTCAACCCTTTTGAGAAAAAGAAGCCATTTAAATTAAATTGGTGATATTAAAATTCAGATTCGTCCAATCGTCCATCCCGGAAGTCGCATTTTTTTTTAAAAAAAATTCCATTCCCGAGATTTTCAACCGCCTTTTTATTTTCTAAAAATTAGTGACGGAGATAAAGAAGTCCAAATTTAAAAATTGCTGCATCCTATATAAAGGCTATTATTTTGTTTTTTGGTATAAAAAATTACCAGATGTGTTACCTAAATTGTTTTTACATGGTTTTGGGATACTGATGTCAATAATTATGCACCGAAATGTAAATATGATGATGATAACAATGAAATACTTTGTCATCAGGAATCATATTCCGATTTACAGCTGCAGTCTCATACATCCGCTACAATCGAACACGATTATAATGATGAAGAAAGACATCAGCTCATCACACTTGGGTTGTATCAACTCGCGAATGTTTATTTTCACCTCATTTCTCAATCTATTTCGAGTGTTTCGTTTCCTCTACGGATTTCCTCTCCCTTTTGTCACGTTCTGTAGTCGCAGGTACATATATGCATACATTTTGCCCATAATGGAAAAAGGAAGAAAAACTTTGTAAAAGAATGAGAAAAGTTTTGTTCTAAAAGGATCGCTATTGGTAAAATTTGCCAATATTTCTTTTAATATTATATTTTCAAGGAAACTCAGGGGACTCTGCTCCACAGCCTCAGTATGTTTTTTTTTTTACTTCTAGAAAAGACACCACAAAACTTTCATCACGTAGCGACGTTGAATTGAGTTTTGTTTTAAAAGAAAGTAAAATGTTTTAAGGATTTTTTTAGGGTTTCGTACACTACGTAGTTTGGAGCGTACGATGTCAGTCCGTCTAATTTCACTGACTAATATGAACGTGTATTTTTGAAATTCCCTCTAAAGAGGCAATCATTTTTTAATTTTTATTTCTTTATACAGGGTATTTGAATGTTGCTGGTTTCATTTCTGAATCTCATGTTGGGGACCAGGAAATTAATGTGATTGAAAAGTTTTGAACAATTGATATTATTTTTTACGATTTTGTACAGAATGAGTAGACAATGTACTTGGCGTCCCAAATAGAATTCCTGTAGATTGATGGAATGTGTGACAACTTTGTATGTAATTTGTTCAGGGTACGCAGGATAGAATCCATTTATTTTATGAAATAAATAAGTTAGAAACTTATTTTGAAAGTATTCTATCCTGTGAGACCATTCTTTACTGTCTGGATCCCACACTATGGAGCCATACTCCAGCTTGGACGGACATGGGATGTATAAAGAAGGAGTGTGGCGTCTACATTATTCATCAATCTACAAGTACGTTTGATCTACAAGTTTAAAGTTAACTTGAAATAAAATTCCTAGGTTCCTCTTCTGATGTATCCTGTTGACGGGCTCACCCCATTTTGTAATTATGAATTTTTGAATTTTTCTTCCTGGGGATGGTCAGAATCTCACTCCCATGTTGCGATGTTCATTGAATAATATTATCTATATCGGTCTGAAGCTTAAGACCATCTCCAGGATTTTCGACATATCGAAATATTTTTTTATCATCAGCATAATGCAGCCCTTCAGCGTATTTTAGGGATGAGATGGCTATTAAAAAGAATAAGCTACTAAGCTTACTGCCTTGCGTTATGCGAGATATTGGACTGTAAGGTTCGGAATTTTCCTTTTAGTCAAATATGACAGAAAAAGGGTAATTAGTTTCTGGAAAAACTCGAACTTACATAACAGATAACAATGTGGAGAATTGAACTTTGTCAAAACACTTTAATTAATCAGTATATAGATCATCTATCTGGGCTCCGCTATTTTAAATTGGAGTATTCACATTACATATTCGCGTAACGTTGTGAACACTCTTAAAATACAATGCCAACAGGTTATCCATAAAAAAGGGCCAGCTCGTCCGAACAAGGCTATAGAGATTCATATCCTAATTCAGTGCAACGTAATTATTTGCTTGATAAATTATATCAGAATATTTTTTTAGAAAAATCATCGCAATTTCTACTAATTATATTTTCTTCTACGTTTTTCTTTACTCTAATAACAAAAATGTACACGTGATTTCTTTTACAAATCACGTATAACTTCAACATTTAGATTTTGATGGATCAGATGTTTTCTGACACCGATCTGCTTCTCTGCATACCGCTTCCCTTAAATAACTTTTCAACCAAGCCCTGTCTTACAATGATTGACGGTTGGACCGAATAAAAAAACGGGCATTCAGTTATCAAGAATGAATACCGCCAAAATTTATTTTTTAACTTTATTCTTTAGAACAGCATGTTGAAACTTTTCCACCAGTTGTATTTTCCTTTTTCTTTTAATCCTAATAAAGTTTTTTTAAAAAAAAATATAATATTAACAATTATTATTTGTTTTCCGCTTTCGAAAAAAATAGCACTCTAAAGATATTCAAATTTTATTAAAGCGACGACAAACAAAACTTTGCTAATCTGCCTCTCCCCCCCACCCCTTGGTTTTTATAGCAAAATAAAATAAAACTAATCGTTTTATTATAGTAAGAAATTGAAGTCGTCTCTGTTTTTGTGTTGCTTTGTTGTCGTTTATATTGTTACTGCTCTTGTTGCTCTTATTTTTGTTGCTCTTTTTATAAATTTTTATGTTGTTACTGTTATTGTTGCTCTTTTTATACATTTTTGTGTTGTTACTGTTTTTGTTGCTCTTTTTATACATTTTTATGTTGTTAATGTTATTATTGCTCTTGTTATTGATATTTAGGTTGTTACTGATCTTGTTATTTTTTGGTTGCTCTTTTTATAGATTTATATGTTGTTACTGTTATTGTTGCTCTTTTAATAAATTTTTATGTTGTCACTGTTATTTTTACTATTGCTATTGATCTTTAGGTTGTTACTGCTCTTGTTGTTCTTATTTTTGTTGCTCTTTTTATAGATTTTTATGTTGTCACTTTTAATTTTGCTATTGTTATTGATCTTTAGGTTGTTACTGCTCTTGTTGTTCTTATTTTTGTTGCTCTTTTTATAGATTTTTATGTTGTCACTGTTATTGTTGCTATTGTCAATGATCTTTAGGTTGTTACTGCTCTTGTTCTTATTTTTGTTGCTCTTTTTATAGATTTTTATGTTGTCACTTTTAATTTTGCTATTGTTATTGATCTTTAGTTTGTTACTGTTCTTGTTGTAATTTTTGTTCTTGTCGTTGTTATTTACGAGTTTTTTTTTTAAATGCTCTTGTTGATTTGGTCGTTCTTGTTGATGATGCCATTGATGTTTATGTTGTTAATACTCTTGTTGTATTGATTGTGGATGTTCTATATGTGTTGTTGTTGCATTAGAAAAATGAAAGAATTCTACGAGGTCTGAAAAGAAAGATTAAAAAAAAAAAAGGCGCGTTAAGACCAATACGTGATGTGCCATGTTTAGAAAAATTCAAATTATGTTTCAAAAAGTTCAAACTTTAAATTTTTAATAGAATCAAATACCTATTTGTTAAAAAGTTAAGGGAAAATAATATCTTTTTTTTTCTTCTTTTTTTCTTTGAAATAAATTCAGTTTCTACCATCTTGAATCCGAGATGAACATTACCAGAAGAAATTGTTTTCCTGTCCCCCTGTCAACTTTCTCATCATTATTTTGCATGTCTCTTTGAAATATAAATTGTAGTCAGAAGTGCGGCTCGGAAATGCCCTTTTTTGAAAATGCTCTTGTATCGCAACGAAAAATCGTAGTTTGACGGGACTTAGTTTCCCTGGACGCAAAACTAATGGAATTTTCTGATTTTATGAAAAGATTTTAACCAGTAGCTTTTTTTCCTTGGAAAACACAATTTTTAATTTTTCCGTTTTTGTGGAATTTTTCTTCACTTCTTAGTTTAATTTCTTTGTCTTTTTTTCAAACCCCTCGATCTCGATCAAAGAAGGATGAGGTGGTCCAAAGAACGCAAATCTTTTGTGGTGGAAGCATACTTCTCTTACGGGCATTCCATTGTGGCGATACGGAGTGCATTCCGAGTTCGCTTCAGAATTCCACCCAGGGCTGCTCTTCGCGATCGGAAAACAATTTTGCTTTGGGTAGAGAATTTCAGAATAATGGGAAGTGTGATAAAGAAGTCTCCAGGACCAGCTCGAACTGTGAGGACTCCAGACAATGTGGAGGTGGTTCGACAGTTGATTTTAAGGTCACCAAAGCTCTCTGCCCGTAAACATGCAATCGCCCTTGGATTTTCTGTTCGCACTGTACGTAGAATTCTTCACAAAGATCGCCGTTTCCATCCCTACAAAATGGTTATCGCGCAACAGATCAAAAGATATTCATTTGTCAAGAAATTGAACAAATGTCCGTTGAAATGTTGGAACGTGTACACAGAAATTTCCAAAATCGTCTTCAGCAATGTATCGACAATGGCGGCCATCACCTACAAGATATTGTATTGAAGACCACTTGAAATAAAATTCCGACCTTTGTCTTTCAATTGAAAAAAATATTTTTTCTTTATCTATAATATTTTCTTTTTTATTAGCGTTTCAAAAAAGGGCATTTCCGAGCGGCACCCTGTATTATGTGATAGGATTCACCGTCCTGTGATAATATTCATCGTCAAAAATTCAAAAATTTAATCTTTAATGTGTAGCAATAGGAATGTCTTTTCCTTTATGGAGTCTTCAATTTTATATGTTACATGCGACAGGCCAAACGATTTTTAGGACCAACTAGTTTAGCCTTATTGATTTCAAATTTACCAGTTTATCCTAATGACCTTGGGATAATTTAGTTTACCATAGGAAAATCTAGTTTGGTCCAAGGAAAACTTACAATAATTAGGGGATGATCATTTAATTCTAAATTGCTCACAGCAGGAAATCGATATTTCACACATTTTCAGAAAAAAACCTCCAATTTCACACATGGATCAAACATTGTTCTCAGGAGAGCACTTTTTTTTAAAAAATAGATATCTTAAAATATGTTCCCATAAATTTTATTAAAGGTTACCTTGATACATGCTGTATTGTTTTAGTTAGATACATCTATGCATGCTTGTTCCACAAAAGATCAAAAGAAAGCATTCTTTTTTATTAAAATTTTAATTTTGAAGGTTTTTTCTTATAAAAAGGAAATCTTTTTGTTCTGAGTGGACATCAAAAGTCAAAATCAGAAAAAAATAATAATTAAATATCATATATCAAAAGGAAAAGTACAACAAAATGCAGGTAGTAAACTGACTCACGGCGAGATATGCAAATGAATGTTGTGTCCGTTTTTTCAAAAACTTCTCAGAGAATCCGGTATTTTGTTCCTATATTCAATTTAATTTAAATGTTACATTTTATAGTGAACGGAAAGAATGGAGAGTGGAAGTAGATGATGACGTTGTCATAAACAACACATCAAGGCAAGACATGTTGTCGCGGAATGGCGTGCTATAACGTGGTCAGAATACTGTCACATGTTATGTTTTTTGTAATTATAAATATATATTATTTTGAACATTAAAAAAATATGAAGTATGTATAAACCAAAGCAATGTTGGTGATAAATAAAATACAAACATTTTACTGTTTCTAAAGTTGGGTGGGAGGTGTGGAAAATACTGAAAAATTCATTTAAATTCAGTAATTATTTGAAATTAATATTTTATTTTTTAATAAATTGTCAGACAGATTTGCTTGTTTAGTTGAAACAATAATTTGTACTACGTACTTCCCTGGTTGGTTCATTTTTTTTTTTTTTTTTTTTTTTTTTTTTTTTCAAAGCACTTGACATTTCAGAATAATCATTTCAATTCATTTAACAAATTTATTTCTGTCCTAAAAACTACCTTTTACTGACGTTTCGCAGTAACTTTTTTAACTGATTAGTTTAGACTTCAAAATTCAGAGAAATTAGTTTTGAAATTTCAGGGAGATTGAGCTTTTACTGTGGGCAATGGGCATGTCCAAAATTTAAAGAGCTAATTTCGAGAATTTAGTAATGACGTTAAATTTCCAATTTAAATGGATGATATTATTTTATCCGACGAATTTCCAATGAAATGAAAATTTATTATTATTTTTCGGGAAGCGTCTATTTTAAAATTCATAAACCTATTTTTGATGCTTCATTTTTCGAGAAGTCGAATTCTTCAATTCCTTCCAGCAGAAGATTTTAGAAATTACAGTAGAGACATTTTTTTTTATTATTATTTTTTTTTTTTTTATTTGGCTTAACGTCTCTTTAACATCTATTGGTCATTCAAGACGGGGGTTTTACCCTCCATTCGCTGGAAACTTGCAAACCAGCTACCCACATTGACCTCACCCAGCCTGGGTTGGGCCGGAAAAAGCCAACGATACGTGGTGTTCCCAAGCGGTCACCCATCCAAGTACTAACCACGCCCGACGTTGCTTAACTTCAGTGATCTGACGGGAACTGGTGTATTCAACGTGGTATGATCGTTGGCTAGAGACATTTTCTTTTTTAAGAGAAATGATCGATACTGATAAAACGCAAAGTTCAGTTGGTATACTGATTGACTGACTGATAAATATCAACGTTGCTCTACGATGGCTCAAACTAGAGACTTGAAATTTGGCACACAGATTCCTTGTAGTATCTAGGTGCGTCATTGAAAGTTCAAATGGTAGCAAGTTACCTCCAAAAATGACGCTTGTTAGAGTTTTTTTTTTTTTTTTCAATTTTTTTTCTGGGCGAACTAAAGGAGATACCGAAAAATGACTGTGAATGACCCAAAATAATATATAGGAACCCCAAAAAATATAAAAATCGAAATTCTCCACTTTCCATCACATTTATGTATAGTTTTGTCGAATCTACATGTGAAAACACTGCACTAGTTTTTAACAACGAAAAATCGAAATTGAGAAATACCACTTCGGGATGAGTGAGAAAGCTGAAAGCAATGCATTTTAAAGTAGAGTGTTCCCCAGTACAAAGAGTAATATCCTTGAGTAAAATAGTGAATTTTCTAAATATGAGCCATGCTTACCCTGGGGGGTTGGTTCCACCAAAAATCCATAATTGGGAAGTAACACGTTCAGAATTATCAAATTTGAATTGGTCCACCCTGTATGGGGCGGAAACTATAGATCGTAAAATGTGCATCTTTTATGATCTATTGCACACCGCTTTATCCAGGTGCACACCTATGTGCCCGAATGGACCAATCAAGTTTAAATTTCCTCGATGGTGGAATAAGGACACCCAGAAACTATTTAAGAGGAAAGAAAGGCTCAGAAAATTGAGGTCTAAATCTCAAAGACAACAAGAAGAGTACCTGGCCCTCAGAAAAAAATGTAAAATAGATATTGCTCGTGATTATCAATCACATATTAATACCATCACTCGTCAGGTCAAATTGGGCAACAGTAAGCCATTTTGGTCCTTGACAAAAGAAAGAACCAAACCCCTCCCCAAAACCAGCCTTACTTATAAGGAAGAGCAAATATCAGAGCCCCAGAAAATTGTTCAATGTTTTGCAGAACATTTTCTAAATGCCTACAGCAAGGACCCTTCCCATTACCACCCTGACCTCAGTAACACCAATACAAATAACCTCCACTATCATCTGGAGAGTGTCTCTGAGGCAGACGTGACATGTGAAATTCAATCCATGTCTGTAAACAAACCCCCTGGTCCTGATGGCATCCCCCCTATTATTTTTGACGAATGTGCTGAACAGTTAAAAGTACACCTCACACATTTGATCAATGCATCCCTAAGGTCTGGTACATTTCCGTCCGCCCTTAAGGAGTCAATCGTTACTCCT
>CM022878.1:32486018-32505165 GCA_012654025.1 Pachypsylla venusta | reverse complement strand
AAAAAAAAAAAAAAAAAAAAAAAAAAAAAAAAAAAAAAAAAAAAAAAAAAAAAAAAAAAAAAAAACACGTCAAGATGACCGAGAATAAAAATTTTTATGTCGCATTCTCGAAATTGTTGTTGATTTTCGTAACTGTGGCGAAGCACGGTAAACCAGGTTGTCTCATATAAAAAACATTTTATTTTTTATCGGAAGTGCCAAATTTTCCTTTTGGTTGTGATCACATTATGAAAGTATTTGGGCTAGAAAACAGTACAAAATATTTAGACTTAATGTAAAGCAACCATATTGTAACGTTTCAATGTACGGAGGAGGCGGTAGATTTTTTAAAACACAAAAGATCATACGAGGTGGTGCATCAGATGGGCATTTTTTAGACAGTAAAATAATATAAAACGATAATTCACATTGGCAGAGTTTTTTATGTTCAGTTGCAACATCATTAACCTGAATCCTGTTTTCCTGATCTCGACCTCTTTATAATACCGTCCCTTCTTTTCTGGAAAGTCATTTTACTCGCCAATACCTATTTCTTTCTCAGGGGACTCGAATCTACATGTGAATCTACTTTAGTTAATGTGTTAGTTTGAATTAGATTACCAAATAATTATTAAATTATTACCTCGGAGGTGTTCCCTCATAAATTTGCGATGCATATTTTTACAATGAATGCAGAATGTATGTTATTAGATAAATATAATTATATGGATTTATTAGTGTAGATATAAACAAAATTTATTAAAAAAAATAAAACAAATATATAAGAAATATATTTTTTTACTTTCCTTATCCTATATTGTTTAAAAAAAAGAATGATAAGAGCTAGAGACTTGAAGTTTTGTTAGGATATCAAATATTGATCTTCTCTCTTATTTTATTTAAAATGACTAGGGGGCTTTGCTCACCAACCCCACCCCATCTTCCTGTGGGTCTCCCCTCACAATAATAAATGTCAAGAAACAATAAACTTTCTTATGTAATAGAGGGAAATGTACCTACCGTTACCACTTTTTGGCGCACGATTCATATCTGGAAAGAGAATACCATGTAACGGAGACTTCAAATGTGATATGTATGTTAAGGACATATTGTTCACAAATAGGCACACACATGCATATACCAATGTTTGAAACTCGAAATTTGGGATCTGGGGACCTTGAAAAATCCACATCAAAAATTTCAGCCCATTACAATACTTTTTTTTTATATAGATAAGGAAAGTCATGTGATGTTCCCATCAGATTTTATATAATCGTATTTTCGATCAAATTCTGTGTTCAATAGAATATTTATTTTCTTTTTTTCGATTTTCTTTTTCCCTTTAGTGTTGGGAATTTTCTCACTCCAAAGATGCATGTGTGACGTATCACACGAAAGGTCTCATCATTCTGGATCGGATGGTAACAGCGAAATTTAAATTTAAAAGAAAAAAAAAACCAATTTCTGAGCATAATCCAGATTATGTGTCATGTCAATCATGCTCTGAAATTTCGGGAAAAAAATATTTTTTTTATTATTTTCAATTGTTACCATAACATTCGATTCAGAATGACCAGACCTTTGGCTTAATACGCCATACTTACATCTTTGCAGAGGAAAAATTCCCGATATTGAAGAAGAAGAAGAATAACAATATATTCCTTTGAATATAGACTTTGTTGATACTATAATATGTTTCTGTTGATAACGTAACATTTTAGTCAGAATATTTTTTTTTTTTTTTTTTTTTTTTTGTATTTCACAAAAATCTAAGATATGTTTACTGCGTAAATTGATATGAACTACCCTGTATTGATAGGATTAATGAGAAGATTCTGTTTTGATCCTCAAAGTGTGGAACGGTATAAAAATTCTCGAGAATATTTTTTCATTGTAGTTTTATAAATAGCGCCGATCTACACTCAGTTGTACTGTAGAACTCCGTACGTACTTACAATAAAATATGTTTTGCAATTTATTCATTATCTTCTCAAGATAAATATTTTCAATTATCTTTCTGTTCAAGAAACTTACATTTCTGTAAATTTACACCAGTGGTTATTAACGAGAGTCTGTTTGAGTTTTTTTTTGGGGGGGGGTAGAGTGTGAACGTTATTTACATTCTAATAGGGGTCAATTCTTATGAAGCTGATTATTTTTTGATAATACTGGCCATTTACACAAAATTCATTTCAATTTTGGGAGTGCACCATTCAAATGACCACCATTGTTGATACACTGGGGAAACAGCCCAAATACCAAAATTTCTATTGGTATTTGGGCTGTTTCTCCGCGGCTGTCGTTCTACAAGTATTCAAGTGTCCTCGGGTGATCTTCATAAATATCATCTTTGAGATAATCTCAGAAGAAATAATCACAGGGCTCTATATCTGAGCTAGCGCGCTGAAGCAAATTGAGTGAGAGCTGGTGTCCCATCTTGTTAAAAGTTGACATCCTCCTTCAAGAACTCTTGTATTGCGGTGCAGTAACTATAACCGGATGATTGCTTTCTTCTAAGAATGGCTGTATTGCGTGAACTGATTCCCAGGCGTTTATTGCGTTTAAGAAGTAATATTCTTTGGACAGTGCCGCCCCAAATGAATAAGCATTCACTTGGGACGGCGTATATTATCAATAAGCTGATAAATAGCCCGTATTGCAAATGAACAGTTTGGAGAGTGTGGAGCGACACTTCGGAAATCATCTTCCCCAGTGTATTAAGATTGGCGTTCGTCATTTGAATAAAGTACGCTTTAAAACAACATGAAATGAAATTTGAAATATTTTTTGATTATAATACATTAACTGAAGTAATATAGGTAGATACATATTATACAGTAAATTCCTGTGCTGCACCCTGTATATATTTCACTGATATACAAACTGAATGGGATTTTATGCGTTCCGCTGTTACCAACGAAATAAAAGAGAAAATAAACAATCCTTTAGTCACTGTGCTGGGTTCGGATGTCGAAATTTGAATAACGTAAACATAAATGCAACCGGTTCTACATTAGTCAAGTTTCTTTGCTACTTCCGCAACGATCAATATATTTGATCAAATTCGCTATTTGATTACCTACATTGGATTAAACACAAAAGTGACCAAAAATTGTCTAAATAGTCTGATAAGGTTTAGCCGCATGACAAACACGTTTGTCATCGTTTGATTGTTTCTGAAAACTATTCCATTAATCTTACCTATAAAAAATATTTCTGAGGCGTGTTTGGACGTTCAAGTCATTATTGAAAATACATTGGAAGTCATATCTTGGAAATTTCAAATGGCCCCAATTTGGAAACCAAACACGCTAGACGTGTAAATTTTTCCAAGACTTCCAAGAGTGTTTAAAACTAGGCGAATTATGTCTAAAAAGCATGTTCCTTAACATTGGTGTCCTATGCAATCATTCAATATCCCATTGCAAAAAATTCGCCTAGTTTTAGACACTCTTGGAAATCATATCTTGGAAATTTCAAATGGCCGCCATTTTGAAACCAAACACGCTAGACGTGTACATTTTTTTGCAAAGTATTTCTTATTCTATTGTCTTTCTAAAAATGTATCACAAGATGGAGTTTCGTATTTAAAAAACAAAAGAAAAATTGGTCACACCTTAATTTGGGGTATAATACCATGCAAAATTTCAAAACTCCACATAAAGTTGTTCAAAAGATATTCAGGCGGTCTCGGACTTTTGGGACACCCTGTATATCGAACACACAAATTCAACAAATACTCGTATACATCAAATAAATTTAGGAATCATGATAAAGAGTATGATGAGACCTTTATTATCTATTACGTTTCAATAGAATTAAAATCGTAATGGCGAGGTAAGGAGCAATGACAAAAATCCTATTGTGCATTCACAGTCAAAGGAGGCGATGCGATTGCTGAAGAAAGGTTGAGAAGCACTGCTCGGAACAATGCAGTCGTAATGGATAGTTTCTCCTTGATTTTCTTTTTCTTTTAATTCTCCAGCGAGTCTCTTACATTCAGACGTTTATTTTTCTTGTCCCATCACATTGATTTATCATTCCATTCCTGATATTCATTCAAGCTTTGTCAGATACTTACAAAGGATTTAAACTAATCTGCAAATGTATAGGCTTTATAGGGAGTGATGTTTATTTTTTAATTGAATTGGGGAATACTCACAATTTATTTTTTTCATATGTTTATGTTGGGTTGAAAGTTGAGAGAAGGAGAGAGAGAAAAAAAAACGGGCATGACTGGAAGGAGAAATAAAAAAATAAATGTTCCAACCTAGTAACTTCGTATTTTCTTGTGGTGACCGAAACGTAATGTGAAAGAGGTAAATTACAATGCATGCTGAAATCCTGGAATGGGTCCAGGATGTATATGGATGTTCTGAAGGGTTTTCGTTTTTTATTCTTCTCAACGGAATATTTCCCCTCTTTTCCCCTTCGTGTTTCGTTCGAATGCATATTAACATATTTCTAGCATGTAGACCGAACTGTAGTAAGGTAACTCTTGAATCTTACATAAATGAACAAATTAATATTGGTTTCCCTTAAGGTACTGTGGGTCATAACAGAAATACTCGAATACCACCTATATTCCCGTTGATACGATTGCAATGAGTTGAAATTATGTCAAATGATACAAAGCGACTTCGTCATGATAAGCGAAATATTTCAATAAAAAGGTTATCTGCTTTCTTTACTGCTGTAGAAATAATAAGCCTTTAAATGCAAGAATAAAAGGGGTTCGCACTATTTGTCATGATTCCAAAATTTGGTATATTTGTTGATTTTGTGTGTTTGGTATGTATTTGTGCCCCTATCACATTTGATGAGATATTCATATTACTTTCAAATTTTGTTGTGTGTTATACCATATCAACCAGATATTTAACTGTAATGAATATATAATTCTCATATTTTATAATTTATTAATACGATTGCTTTTTTCTTTTTCTTTTTTTGGCTTAACGTCTCTTTAACATCTATTGGTCATTTGAAACGGGGGTATTACCCTCCATTCGCTGGAAACTTGCAAACCAGCTACTCAAAATGACCTGTCCCAGCCTGGGTTGGGCCGGAAAAATAGTTAGCATCACGAGGGGGCGAACCCAAGGGAACACCCACATGGTACAACCTCGCTGGACGTTGCTTAACTTCAGTGATCCAACGGGAACTTGTGTATTCAACGTACCATAGACGCTGGCTTAATACGATTTCTGATCGAAAAGAAATTTAGTTTTTCTTCACTTGTGTATTTTCAATAATTGAGGACTTTTGGGTGTCCACAGACGCCTTAGAAATATTTTTTGAAGGTAAGATTAATGAAATACCTAGTTTTCAAAAACGATCAAACATGACAAACGCGTTTCAGACTATTTATACAAACCCCATCAGACTATTTATACAAATTTTGATCACTTTTCAGTTTGACATCAAAGCAATCAAATAGCGAATGAAATCAAATATATTTACCGATGTTTGATACTGTTTGAAGTCGAAAAAATAACAAAATTTGAAATAATGACAAATAGTATGATACCACCAGATTTCTAAGAGCATGATATATTTTGAGTAAATTTTAATTTAAAACAGTTCAAGTTTCAAAAAAAAAAGTCGTTCTTTTTGAATATTTATTCCTTTTTGAGAATTATGCCTCTTTATCAGGATGAACACTTGGACTTCTCCAGCCCTGGTTGACATCAGATTGCAATAATTATTTCTGCTCTGTAACTCAGTCTTCCCAATTCCTGAATGTCTATACATTGTTTTTTGCTGTCGCGTCATTTCGGGACGGCATTATTATTTTCAATGCGATGAAATTAAAACACATTTTCTTTTCGCAAAATTTTGATTGCCGCACATTGTTAGAAAATAAAATAATTATAACGACACCCAACCAAACACCCCTCCGCTTTCCTCCGGCCCATTGGGAAAGTTAAAATTTTAATACTTACAAAACACCCTCCACATCTCCACAATCCTCACATATGTTAACTTTCTCATAGCTCTCATTAGAGTGGATGGTTATTTGCCCTATTTAAAGCAGTATTATAGCATAGGATTCATATTTCGGATGATTGTTTTAAAACTAAAAATGTATTTTTTATATTTTTCTATTATTCCCCCTAGGTGCCCTAGAAATTAGCATTAAATTTGTCAAACTGAAGCATAGATACTATTTCTGTGAAATGTGAATAAATAAAATCAAAGCTATGTGTAAGATTGGTGAGATTTTTTTAAAAAAAAAANAAAGATTATTATTATTATATTTTTTTTTTTTGTGACGATTCCAAAGGTTCATTATTGAAAATAATAAACCTACATAGCCGCTGTAATCACTTGGAACAGCGGTCCAATTTTACGCCGATTTAGTAAATCAATAAAATTTGACACCGGCTGACTATTAACAACTAAAGCTCACGTCTTATTTTACATACGAAAAATATCGAATTTCATGTAAAATATCAAGCAAAATATTTCAAATGTCAATTTTCATTTAACGACAACAATCGCTTGAGTTTTTCTAAAATGAAAAAATCGTTTAGTTGCGAGTTTAAACCTAAATGAGAAAGGATTCTGCAATCCTTAATTCTTGCTCCAAGGGCATGGGTGATGAACAAATTTTTCCAATCTGGTATAATTTCTTTCTGAAATTGTGGTAACTTCAGCCGACATGATGTCCTCTGCATTTACCGAGTAGGTACAGAGTACACGTACTGAGCTTATGGTGTGAAAAAATTGTTGAAGTTTATACTTGTCGCTTCAATGTCGACCAATGGGCTGATGTTAAATGTCCTCTTCATTTACCGAGCAGGTACAGAGTACACATAGTGAGCTAATGGTGTGAAAACTTTGTTGAAGTTTTATACTTGTCGCTTCAGTCTCGACCAATGGGCTGATGTTAAATGTCCTCTTCATTTACCGAGTAGGTACAGAATACACTTAGTGAGCTAATGGTGTTTTTGAAGTTTTATACTTGTCGCTTCAATGTCGACCAATGGGCTGATGTTAAATGTGCTCGAATATATTTTTCTTTCGTTCAAGTTTACAACTCTCCTAATGATCCTCACAATTTTGTTTTGTTAACCATTTTTCTGTTCTTTCTTTCAGTAAAGAAAATATTCATTTTCGTTCTATAATTTTTAACCCGTTATCAATAGAACAGATTGAGGTAAACTCTTTGTAATCAAATGATAATAGGTATTCTGAAAAACTAGCTGATCTCACAAAATGTTGATCGCAATAACTCAAGCAGTTCTCAAAATATTGAGGAAAAGCGAAATTCCAAGATGGCGACTTCATATGGCCCCGTCCACAAAATATATATATTTTTTTGGCCAGAAACCATCTCGGACATATGCCCAATGACTTGCGAAAGTTTCATGCTAATCTGATAAAGGACACACATATACAGTATGTCCCAGAAGTCCTGCCCGGTGCCCATAACTTTTGAACCGATTGGAATTTTGGAATTCTGTTTGTTTCTAGGGATAGAAAAGGGCCCATGGCCATTCAAATGGTAATATCAGTATCCAGGTTCGAATCCTGGAAGTGGCTTTTTTTGACTCAAAGAGTCGATTTCTCTGGAAATTTAAATGGAATGGTACAAATATTTTTTTGAAAAATAACAATTTTTTTGAAAAATAACCATAAATTTTCCATTTTGAAATGGAAAAACTGCATATTAATTGAAGTGTTCTTAATATGCAGTTTTTCCATTGAAATTTTCTCATTAATACGGACCTTTTGCGAATGAGTGTAAGGGTGAGTAATTATTTTTGGGGGCTAATATGGTTCCTTATTGAGGCCACTCCCCATTTTAAGTCTTAAATCGCATACTTACTTCAGACCTTCTAACCCAAAATGGCCGTTTTCTAAAAGTCGTCATTTTAACCTCTCGTAGAAATACGAGATTTGGTTTTCCCGACGTACGGCACTGATAAAACTTAAAAGTTGTTATTTTTATTACTTATGTAAATGGAAAACCTTTTTTGAGTCATCCTTAACGAATTTCTGCATCAAAATAATATTCGGTTTTCGTTATACAGGGTGTAAGAATTTTTGGTTTTGAACCCCTCTGGCTCCGCCCCTGATTATTTTTTTGAAAAAACAAAAATGGGAATATTCCTTATTTTATTGACACTTTTATTTTTCAAAAAAATATTTGTACCATTCCATTTAAATTTCCAAAGAAATCGACTCTTTGTGTCAAAAAAAAGCCACTTCCGGGATACGAACCTGGATACTGATATTACCATTGGAATGGCCATGGGCCCTTTTCTATCCCTAGAAACAAACAGAATTCCAAAATTCCAAGCGGTTCAAAAGTTATGGGCACCGGGCAGGACTTCTGGGACATACTGTATACATACATACATGATATTGGGCGTGTCATCGATCCGATGTTGCCGCAGTTGTCCCAGGCATGTTGAGCTCCTCTCGTGACTCCGCAGTCCGGCTTGTGACTTGAACACTCGTCCGCAGCGGGGACAGGTGGCTTGGTGACTGGTGGATGCTGTATTGGTCAGAGGAGTTGGAGATGCTGGAAGCTCGACTGCTGGGGGAATTTTCTGAGGTCGAAGTAAATTGTCATGGACGTCAGGATGTTTATGACGCTTGTGACTTTTGTCATTCGGGATTTTGAAGCACAACTGAATTCGCATATTTCACATAGTTGGGCGATGTTGGAGTAGTTTGCTACTTGGCAGCGTTGTTGGTGGGCCTGAGTTATGTGTGACTGGACATATTGGCGTCCAGTTCTGCCACTACGTTTGAAATCACATACAGGACACTTCCAATCACAACCTTCTTCTATCTGGTGTCTTTCTGCTCTTTTGGTTTTTGCCTTTTCGATATTTTGAATTCTTGTTTGTTCTGTTTCCAGATGAATCTTTGTTCTCCAGTCAATTCTGTTTTCTGCCGCTTCTCTCCACTTCTTCTCGTCAATCCTACAGGTTTTGAGATNTGATTTAAGATTTTCATTATATCTTGGAAAGTGTTTGGAACCGGGGAGGAGTGTCTGAAACAAAAAACTTATTTAAAAAAGAAAACTCGATTTTTAATAGCCGTTTATGGATCCATGTTGGACGATGATACCCACTCTCCATTTAAGACCAACACATGACAGAAACAATGTGGCAAGTTTTTCAAAAAAAAAAATTTGGCCGTCATGGGTACTTGTTGGACGGTACGGTTATACATACGCAATAGAGTCATGACCGTATAAACGTTTCCTAGCCTCTCTAATTTGGTTTAAAAAAAATCAAAGTGTTGCCAGACACTCCTCTCCGGCTCCAGAACCCCCCTGGAAACGACCATGAACAAAAGCCCCCTCAAATTTTGATATTTTCTGTTTCAAGGTATGTAGAGTTCTAAAGTCATTTGAAAAAATCTTTTGGTCCACCTTACGCCGTTATTGGTCTGCATATGGAAAATAATCGCAGGCACTGTCGTAGCTATTCAAATTCTACCAATCCAGGACGCGCACTCTATAATAATAATTATCGAAGTAATAATTGAGTCCACGTTCGTTTTCATAATAGGCAAGGAAGGGACATCCGTTTTTTTTTTTTTTTTTTTTTTTTTTTTTTTTTTNTTTTTTTTTTTTTTGCATTGGAGCTCGAAGAGGCTAGTTACGCCACTGATCGCGTGTTAGATATTATTAGATAGGTTTATTTTCCAAGTGGTCTTATCTTGACTCGAACAATAACGGTCTCTAACATATTATTTCTATAACTCAAATCGCAATTTTCTTTTCCCCGATTCGAAAATCACATTTAGAAATAAGCCCTTACATTGCTGTAGTAATTTCTGAAATTTTATTATTCACCATTTTTGAATTGGGGGAAAAAAAGTGTATTTATTTGATTTTTCAAAAATTAAGGCGTCAGCAAGAAGAAGCATTAAAAAAGTTTTTCCATTGGAAAATTGCTGCCGTAATAAGAAAATATAAAAGTTTGATTGATTACGAGTTCTTCCAAAGCCAAGTTTTCTATTTGATTTTCCACTTCATATTGCTGCTCTATTTATGTCGAAAGTATATTGTATTTACTGCATGCACCAATATTTCACAACAACGTCTTTGTTTACAGTATACACTCCGAGATAGTGTCTTTCGCAAAAAAGGCCTTTAAAGAAACTTTTGTCACATTTGTTTGATATACTATTGAACGCCTTTATGTAACTTTTTCTTGTGTTTACTTATAGGAAAGTTGTAACATTTGAAAAGTTTCGAAAACTTTCTAGTCAAACATGTGTTTTCCTCAAAATGTGGATCCTCTAAAACTCTACACAGTCTACGTATGTTATACCTATCTACTAAGATATTCAAGGGGCGCTTTATAAAGGAAAAGGTCTTTTTTCACACGTAAGCCCTGGTGGGTGGTTAAAAGAGTGCACCTACCGACTTTCGTCTGAATCCCTCATTTCGTCCTACATTCTTTTTTCGTTTTTTGATGACGAGAAAAAAAAAATCTTTAGAGCTTCATGGCTGCTTCCATTCATTAAACTTGATCGCCAGATCCTGTCTTTTTTTCTGAACAGAATCGTAGAGTACCATTTTCCACCTGAAAAACGTTGACACAAAACACATGGTAGTCAGAGCAGGTCATTTCCAACACAAAATACTCTAGTGAGCATATGTCGTTTTCGGTTCGCTTGAAGATGGAGACCATTCGTAAATTTCGACCTTACCCCAAAATATCGCTTATAATTTTTTTTTTTTTTGGCTTCAGATAGAAAAATATAATTACAAAAAAAAGATTCGGATCTTTCAGTCTGACGTCCTTTTTTGATCGATTGTCCCAAATAAAATTATTTCTCCGAGATTTTGCACTGAAATTTTGCCCGCAAAAAAAAAATCAACCCGGAAATAGGCTGGCATTAGATAAAACCTATTCGTATTCTAAGATGCTAAAAAGACACCAAAATCGTCTCAATATTCACATTTCTGGCGAAGTTTACGTTGTTCATTTTCACCCTGTATGGAGGAAAATTACGAGTTAACGTTTAGGTTACGTTTTTTATGGCCTCATCTCGTAGGAAATTTTATATTTTTTTGGAAATTACATTTTTTTTTTTTTGTGAGTACTTTTCCGAAATACACGTTCGAGGATGTGCAGGCAAAACCAATGTGGAAGTAAATCTATGAATCGGCTCTTTGCATTATTTGGATACTGGAATAGTATTTGAAAATATTTCAAAATCAGATTTAATGGTTTTAAGTATTTTACCGAACAAAATCGGCTGCAGACAGTTACCCAATTTTTTTTTTCAATTCAGGAGTCAATTTATTTCTTCAACTTGTGCCATACATGCGCAGCTCCTCCACATACAGAGAAATGTATAATGCATTACATGTTTCTTTTTCAATTATCACTATAATAATTATAATTAACCTATAAGCCATAACTAACTACTCAAAATGGTATTAATTGTCGCTTGTCGCTATATCACCATAGCTACTCAATTATCAACATTACCAGGATTCCAAACATATACATCCCTGGGGCAAGCCAAAAAAAAAAACTATTCCTGGAAGGCGTCCGCTGAAGCGTATGTTTATTTATCATATAGTGTTTTAATATAGGTATATCAAAGAGATTATAATATCATAGAAAATAAATGGGAATGATTTATAGCTATAGAGAAGGTCATTCTTTTTTGTAAACAAACAGATGAGATGGTTTCAGACCAAGTAGAACAATCAATTGCTGCGTTAGAATGGGTCCGACTAAGGGGAGAACCGTAGGGTCTTCGAACAAGGGAAAAATCCCACGTTCGAAATAATTTTCCCATTTGGGGAAAAAAATTTTTGCTCAGGCAATAAAGGCATGGCCGTAAAAACGTTTGCTAAACTGTCGAGGAGGGTTAAAACATGTCAATAAAGCTAACAAGTAAACATAAAAAGTTAAAAACCAAACAAAAGAGAAATGGAAAAAATAAAAATATGGTTGGTGGGACTTTTCTCGCGATGTTTCACGCCACACGCGACAAAAATCCCCAAAAATCCCACAACTATGGGACCGCTAGAATGGGGTTGCTTTTCTTTACTTTATTCGTTTTCTCTTTGTGAGTGCGTACGTGTGTTTGTTAATGCCTTAATGGCCCACTTCCTATCATCTGGTCGTGGATATGTTAGTCCCTTAGTATTACACAAGGTACACCACGTTGTAACGAATGAACATTGTATACGGCAAAGATCAATATTATGTAAACAATACATTGTTTCTTTGGGATAATGTCAGAATATTTTGAGAGTGCACCAAAAATCACAACAAATCCAGAACATGTGCAAATCATACATTACCTGTAAGTCAGAATGACATGAGCATGATTGATTACACAAAATGTGCAAAATACATTTGCACATAAAACCTATAGACAAGAATTTGGATGAAATTGAATCCAAATATGTCTTTATTCATATAATGTGACCTATTTGTGGAAACACATTTTCTAACTCTGTCAATTTTGTTTCATGATCGACTTGTGATAATCACAAGTCATAATAATTTTTCTCGGCCGAAACTATCAATTTGATTTTTTTAGAATTTTCCTCTGAACATGAACATCTTTATTTTAAGAGAGACCTTTTTATGTGTTGTGAATTTATTAAAAATAAAAAAGATTTACAGAGAGATAATATTGATTCAGATTAAAATAATAATTACTATCAAATGTTCAGATGATCGAGCGGTACCGCGCGGGAGGAGCATCCACATGACAACGTATGTACGCGCGGAAGTCTGGTATCAAAATATCTACTTGGCTACTTTATTTCGACTCAAACCGCGCCCATCAACTGAACAAGGCAATACAAATTTGTAGAACTAGTACCGCGCGGTGCGACATCTTCCGCGCGGAACAAAGCGTACCGCGTGGTCATGTAGAGAATATGCACTATTTAGATGGATCTTGTGCCGCGCGGTTCGTCGTATCGCATGGTACCGCGCGATCATCTGAACATAGCCTAATAGCACTCAGACTATCAGCCTCAGGCCAACGCGAACTCTACGATGTTCNCTCAAACCGCGCCCATCAACTGAACAAACTAGTACCGCGCGGTGCGACATCTTCCGCGCGGAACAAAGAGTACCGCGTGGTCATGTAGAGAATATGCACTTTTTAGATGGATCTTGTGCCGCTCTTGTGCAGTTCGTCGTATCGCACGGTACCACGCGATCATCTGAACATAGCCTAATAGCATTCAGGCTATCAGCGTCAGGCCAATGCGCACTCTACGATGTTCGAAATAGTAGGTATTTAGAACGTCATAGAATCAGGATGATAGCTTCCGAGCTATTGAAAACTCGCCATATTATTATTTATAGAAATTAAAATTTAATCTAAATCGAAAGTAGAAACTGTTCGCAGTTAGTTTATCTATCTAACATTTATAAATATTTTAATTATGATTGGACATAAACGGTTTGCGAAGGCGTAATTCCTTCCAATGCAATTATGACCTACTAACTTTCATACTGAAAATAGTCATACTTGATATTGTGAGATGTCACTTGGGGGTGACATTCTCACAGACCGAGTTTATCTGAGCTGATGGTGTAAAATAAAACTATTAATTTTATACTGACAGTCCCATTTCAATATTATATTACCTTTCAAGATTAGATGAATGATAACAATTCAAAGCTCAAGCAATAACTTCTTTAGAGCTGCATTCTCATACATCTGGCCACCATCGGAAATTATGATGCCCACTATTGATATGATTAAAAATAGTTGGCATTGTAGTTCATTTTCTTATTTATTTGACATAATCCCCCCCNCCCCCCCCCTACTAAACCGAAGGCATATTTTGATGTGAAAATACTCTATGTGTGTTACAGGTGAGCTGTTTTGATTTCTCGTGTTACCAAACAACCACCAGGTAGATACATTTGACAAATAAATTTTATTAGAAATCGTAACATTTAATAATCTTTTTTCAGTATTCAACATTTTAATTGGTTGAATATCTTCTTTTATACTGGGTGTCCCAGACAGTGGCGCATCCGCGATTTTCATTCGGGGGGGGGGATTTCATATAGACTATTCATCTTCAGTTGTAAGAATTGAATTTCTTGGGGTATCTAAAATATATTAAGGCTACCTATTATATGTAATTTTTGAGGCGAAAGTTTGATGAAACTTCGGGATTTTGAGGGTAATTTTGGTCATGGTAAAGTGACTTTTTGGTACAGTCATATCCCTAAAAACTTCAGGTCGACTTTATGCATATTTTTTTGTTTCGAGCTTCTAACTTGAACGATTCGTGAGGAAAAGATAGTGGCCGGCAGGTCTGGAAAACCCTGTAAATTAAAATTCTACCAAATTATATATCAAGCTAGAATGTTCTTTACTTGATTAAACACAATACTTAAATTTTCCCCAAATTTCTTGGTAAACACAATATTTAAATTTTCCCCAAATTTTGATTTATATTTCAAATATAAAGATAAATCTTTTGAACACAAATTCGAGTTAAATTTCTGTTTCAGTTTCGAGTAATTGCCAGAATTTATTTTCCATTATACAATAAGTCAGCGAAGTATTCAATAATTCTTAGAATTTGTTATAAATCTACAACAAGGTTTGGTTGAAACGATCTCTTCAAACAGATTGACTGTGCCTAACACCTTGGAATCATCTCTTCCCATTGTCATGGAATAATTCATGAAAATAGCGAATTACTTACATATTAAAAATTGAAACGCTAATTCTATGAATTTTTCAATAATGAATCGTATGATGGGTACGGCTAATAAAGCTTGCTTTGTTTTATAATTTTACAATGTTGTTTGCTGTGTTCATTTATGTATACCTATAGGATGTGTCAAAATGTAGCCACCGAGGGAAGCAAGTCAGCTTCATTAGGTGAAGGGCCTACGCCCCTGTAATAACAGAAGGCTTGGTGTTAGGAAGGAAATTCAGCCTTTAAAAAACTCTGCTGCAAACCCAAGATGGTCATCAGCACAATATGTCTGCGTAGTTTCTCCGGCTACTGTTAGAAGTAAGCGAGTGTTACCGTGCCAGGAAAGGGTAGAGCTAAAGAGAGTATCCAACAGAAGCTTGTGGCATGGTACATTTTTTGAGGTTAGGCAGCGCCGACCCCAAATAGGTTTGGGAAGAAATTAACTTTTTTTTAAAAAAAAAGGGCTGAATGCCCTTCCTAACACCANGAATATGTGTATGCTTGTTTGTCGCGCGATACAAGCCACAATTTTGTATTCGATTTTGACGAAATTTGGTATACATGTTTAGGAAATTTGCTGTATATGGGGGCCCAAGATTGTGTTTTTTGAAAATTATTTTTATTTTTTAGCGGTTTGCCGTAGAAACGTAAAATTTAGCTATGTTATGGCTGGTAAGAAGGGATTTTTGATTTTGAAAAGTTTTGGAGGGCCCAATATTTTTTTTTTTGAAAATATTTTTTTTTTAAATTTGATTAAGATATTTTTTTATAAATGACCACAACACTAACGTGAACACCTGATCAAAACTGAAAATCACTTAATTTGGCTAACTAGGCTCAAGAATCTCAAGATGCCTTTAGATACATCAACATGTACATAATATTCTCACGAATGGCTAAGCCATGTTGCGGATATCATCCTTACAGGTAATAGGAGGGATTCTGTTTTCAACATGGCCTCTAGATATAGCCACCCCCTTTTACCGGAATTATCTCAAAAAAAAAAACATGAAAATCCGTCTGTTTAAAGATAATTCTCGATTTCCTTGTCTGAGGATGATTAATTTTTGTATGAACTCTCGGAATGTATCATTTGAGTGAGGTCATTTAATAGTATAAATAGTTGCATTTTGTGCTCAAATATCTCCATCATTTGGAACTTGGAAGAAGTTCGGCTGGTATATACTTGAAGCAGAAATTGTGCGTTATAAGAAAAGNACACGGGGACAAATGTCGGCGTATCATTTGAGTGAGGTCAATAGTTTAATAGTATAAATAGTTGCATACCCATTTTGTGCTCAAATATCTTTTTCGTGTGAATCATAGTTATCATCATATGGTACGCCTGCCTNGAGGTCATTTAATAGTATAAATAGTTGCATTTTGTGCTCAAATATCTCCATCATTTGGAACTTGGAAGAAGTTCGGCTGGTATATACTTGAAGCAGAAATTGTGCGTTATAAGAAAAGGTTAAATCTAGTAGAAAATAGATTTTATTATTTAATGAAAAGAAGCCCCGCCTCTCTTCCCTCTGGAGGAGATGTTTAGGTTTACTGCCCTTACCTTTTTCCTCCGAAGCAGGGTGTTAATAATTCCGTCACGTTTCCATGATCAATTTTTTCCACAGATTGATGTCCATCCGATTTTTGATTTTATAAAAAGAATCTGATTGTAATAGTATTCAGCTATTGCTTTACACTAGGTATACCTAGTATACGAGTATTGTTCTATAAAATGAGTTATTTGTATTCTGACAGCTTGTGTATTCTAGTTTTTTTTTTTCATCCATGTTTTGTAAATAATGTCGTCCAAATGACGGCCTTGGCGAGTGATGCACATTTGGCGTCTTTCGCGGAAGGTTTCCTTGACTCTTGTCAGCATACCGGCATCAATTTGGATTTCTTCCAGAATTGTCTCCCTTAACTCTTCAAGGGTCCCAGGGCGATGTTTGAATACCTCAGCCTTGAGGTAAACCCACAGGAAGAAGTCACAGGGGCTTAAATCCGGCGAGCGAGGAGCCCACGAAATGTCATGCTGTAAGGAGATCACGTGACCGGGGAACATGGGCTGCAGCCCCATACAGCCTAAAGCCGATGATGTGGTCATAAAGTTGTGAACCCACCTCAAAATTGTTTTTCGATCAGAAACTGGAAAACTGCAAACTATACCTTATGCGGAAAGCCCTCTGAACGGCTATAATAGATTCACTTTTTTAAAAAAACAGCTTGACAACGAACGTACGATGCTCGCGCGACCAAACCTAAAAACTAGATGTCATTTCTGGTTGAATATCACAAACCTCACGCTCCTCCCACTATTACTTCCCCTCGCACGATTTCTTGAAATGTGGGAAAACTAATTGCCGCACCGTGTATTAGCGGGCATCATCTAATTCGCCATGCTCATAAGGGGGACTTCTAAGTCTGTATTTTATTAAATGTTAGATACTCATATAAAATTTCTTCTACTCATTTTAAAAGATGAATTGCATGTTTCATGCAATCATCTTTTATAATGCTATCCTTTCATCAGCATTGAAGTAAATGTTGTTATTGCCTCTCTAGCTTGTGATTCAGCATACCGCATACTTATTCCCTCGCCCCTTCATTTTAGTTGGAGCGAAGTCAGGTCCAGTTTTAACACGTCAAAATTTCTTTTGTCTGTCTGTTTGCGCCACTTGAAATTTGGTGTGGACATGAATTACATTCGTACGATCATACCACGTTGAATACACCAGTTCCCTTCACATCACTGAAATTAAGCAACGTCCGGGCGTGGTCAGTACTGGGATGGGTGACCGCTTGAGAACACCACGTATCGTTGGCTTTTTCCGGCCCAACCCAGGCTGGGTGAGGTCAATGTGTGTAGCTGGTTTGCAAGTTTCCAGCGAATGGAGGGCAAAACTCCCGTCTTGAATGACCAATAGATGTTAAAGAGACGTTAAGCCAAATTAAAAAAAAAAATTAGCGTATTCGTTTTTGAGCCATATTGAGTCACTCGGGACCAAATGGTGGCCACTTATGTAATTGATTTCTACAGTTCAGGCAACCAGTAGCATACTGACCGGAAGGAACAAATCATTTAGGTGGTTGGTCAATACGAGCTTTTTTAGAAAGAACTCCTTCGACACATTTGCAGTTAATAAATGTCAAATATTCCTTGGCCGTTCTTGATTCGAATCTATAAGCCTCTACTTGTTAAGCAAGTGTTTTCCGTGTAATTTATCGGCGCTTTATAATTTATCATCATACAGTTGGAATTTTGGAGAATTGAGACATTAATGCAGAAAATAATTCTGCCTAAAATCGCCAGCAGTAAGTCCTGCCCTGTCATGTATTTAAACATTGCATTTTAGTTTAACTTGACTCGTTGGGTACTATTAAAGTTCCTTTAAGAGTCCTTGCGTTGAGTCGGAGGAAATCTATTTTCAGCTCTTACTTTTTATCATCTAATATAATCTTATAAAAATATCAGTTTAATAAGAATTGTAATTTTTTTTATTTTTAATTAAAAAAACTATTATTAAAAATTATTTTAAAAACAACACTAGTAATTCGAACTATAATTACATTATGCTCAAAAACAGTTGTACACCTACACACCAACCGTTTTTTTAGGGTTCCTTAAAGTAAGGGTAAAAATATAGGAAGTGTTCTGACGCTGATCACACCCAGTCTGAAAATGAGACAAGCATGTTTTGTTCCCTCCTGATGCACTCTTATCTAGTTCGCAAATTGTGTACGAGTATAGGATAAAAGTATTTTGATACTTTGTGCAATTAAAAAAGAAAAATGTTCCTTACATACAGCGCGCGTGTATCTTAAATCACATTTCATCAGCTTTAAGATGTAAGGAGGGGGGTATTTGCAACAAAATGTTCTGACAATGAAGGTTGCAAATAAGAGAGAGGGATCCAATTTCTCGGAAAAATAAGTTACAAATTTTCTTCAGCCACCGTCTATGGCACGTTGAATACACCAGTTCCCGTTAGATAACCGAAGTTAAGCAACGTCGAGTGAGGTTTTACCATGTGGATGTCCACGTGGTGTCGCGCCTACGTGATGCTGGCTATTTTTCCAGCCCAAACCAGGCTGGGTGAGGGAGGTCAATGTAGGTAGCTTGTTTGCAAGTTTTCAGCGCATGGAGGGTGAAACCCCCGTCTTGAATGACCGATAGATGTTAAAGAGACGTTAAGCCAAATTTAAAAAAAGGAAAATCTTCAGTGTGCCTACTGAAATTCCAAAGTAATCTTGTACTTCAAGAAATTGAAAGAACCTCTGAAAACACATACGTTTTCAAAATCCACAATTGTAGTACCTCTTTTTGTAGGGTTAAATAACCCATAAAAAGTTTCACTTAGTCGGCTAAAAGGCCCAATATCCACTATTGGACTGATATTTTGTGGTCGTCGTAGACCAAATAAGAATTTTTTTTTTTTTTTAATTTGGCTTAACGTCTCTTTAACATATGCCACCCCCTTTTAC
>CM022878.1:32437472-32479472 GCA_012654025.1 Pachypsylla venusta | reverse complement strand
AAAAAAAAATCAAATGAATGATGATCCGCTGCGTCTTTTATCCAATCGAGGGGGGGGCACGGCCCCTAAATAATTTTCAATCCTGAGACTAAATAGAAATACGTAAATAAAAAAATCATCACGCTTATAAAATTGCTTATCACCCTTATGCAATGTATTTGTGGTAAGCTCTACAGCTTTTAACAAATTAGGTACGATACCTCGATAAACATTGCATTAAAAAGTACTGCCCAGGACTCGAATCCCCAGACTCTAGGTTACGAGTTCCTCCTCCCTGCAAATTTTCTATTAGGTATATTGTCCAATTGTGCCCCCCTCCCAATACAATAGGGCTATATCTGCGCGTGACTAACACAATTAGATTTATATACAAACGCGGAAAGAAATTTGTTTTTTTTATATCAAACACATGGGTTGGTGGTAAGACACTCTGACTGGTAAACAGTAGGGCATGAGTTCTAATCCATGAATTTTATCCTCATGAATTTGAGATATTTACCACCTAATAATAGTAACGAAAAAACTGCCCGTGTTAAGGAACTCTTCAAATTTATGAGGATAAAATTCTCTTTAGCTGTAACCCATTTCTGACACGGTAACCCTACAGTTTATTTCTCACAGTATGTATAGAAACTTAGTATAAACAAGCTTTTTGCTGTTAATCATTGGTTTGAAGTAGAGTTTTTTTTAAAGGTTGGATGCCCTTCCTAACACCTAACCTTCTGTATTTACACGGTCTTAGGACCGTCACCTAATGAAGCCGCCTTGCTCCTCTGTGGCTACTTTGTTTTATATTAAAACAAAGTAGCAAAGTATAAATTGAAAAATAATATTTAAGGAATTGTAATTTTAAAATATTTTTATTTATTTAATCAATAAATAATCTGAAATAAATAAATTTCTGATTATGGTCTGTATAGTCTTATGGATGAAGAGCCTCATCGTCTCTCATCAGACGAAGTGTCCGAGTCTTCACTGCTTTCTTCAGGCAAAGGACCTATTCTTCTCCTAAAATCTTCTTGACTCACGTTCAGTATTATCTCCGACATTTCATCCAACTCTGTTTTAATTGTATAATTTTCACTCTCTAAGTTATTGACTTGTGAAATTACATCATGAACAGTAGCGCTGTGACCATATGTTGTAGTATAGTTGTTTATATCTTGTCTTATTCCTTTTATTCGTTCAATTACAAGTGAAATGTCGTCACATTGATCTAATAGCTGCTCAGACAATGACATTCTATTATCTACATCTTGTAACACTCCCATTTTGGATCTTGCATTTTCCATTGCGGTTCGTATATCTGACATTATAATTTTTATATATTCTAATTCATATAAAATTTCACTTAATAATGTTCCTCCTGAAGTCCGCCCGTTTGAATTTGGTGTTGTTTCTAAAATAAGAGAATCAAATTCGAGGTATTAATAGAAGATGGATTAATGAGGTAGGTAATATCTTCACTTACCTACCTCATATATTTATACTAGCTGTTTTCCCGTGATTCGCTACGGTTACGAAATTTGGATTTTTGTTGGAATCGACCACCCCAGAGTAAACATGGCTCCTATTTAGAAAATTCAATATTTTAATCAAGGATATTACTTTTTGCACTGCGGAATACCTTCGTATTAAATTTCAACTTTCTCGCTCATCCCGAAGTGGCTCATCCCGAAGTGGTACTTCTCAATTCCGATTTTTTGGTGGTGAAAACCGTCCATAAATCGGGGAGAAACCGGAAAATTCCAAATTTAATATTTTTTATGGGGCCTAATATACTATTTTGAGGGGGTCTACTTTCGGTCATTTTTCGTTATCTCTTTTAGTTTGCCCAGAAAAAAATTGCAAAAAGACCCTTTTTGTCATTTTTTTTTTTGGCGGTAACTTTCTCCCACTTGAACTTTACCTTTTTCCCTTTCTTATTACGTACCTACATACTAAAAGGGACCTGTGTGCCAAATTTCAAGTCTCTACGTTTAGCCATCGTGGAGCTACGTTGATTATCAGTCAGTACGTCAGTCAATATACCAACTGGGATTTACTATATACCAACAATATACCAACTGGGATTTCTGCTTTACTGATACTTGGGATCAAGTTTTGCTAAGGTTTATTAGGTTTGGCAGAGGGAGGCAAGCTTCGCGCTGACAATATTGACGCATGTAAGCACTGTTTACTCACCATAGCTGCCTTGAAATAAGGCTAATAAAATAATACAACAAGATAATGTAGCTGCCAAATGTCTAGCCATTGTAATCACTTATTTAAATTGTTACAAATCTGAAAAAAAACAAAAGTTCTGCAATTTCGTCGAAAAGATCAATTAATGCCCGTACCGCGTCACACAACACGTATGAATGCCCCGTCACACAATACGTATGGGTGCCACGTCACACAATACGTATGGGTGCCACGTCACAGAACACGTATAGGCCACGTCACATAACACGTATGTCTGTGATCTCGTTTTCTGTCAAACCTAAATTAAATTTTACAGTCAAAAGTTTATACTTTTCACAACTATTTAGATTTCTTTTAGGAAGCTAACTCTTACATTGAACCAAATCATATGTCAGGAATCTTGTAGTTCTGTAAAATACTAAATAAGTGATGGAAAAATTACCTCTAACAAAAATCAAGTGATACTTAATTTGCTGACGTTTCTAAGTGTACTAATTACATTTGGCTGTGTTAGCGGAATTGAAAAAATAAATGCTGGAATATTCCAAACACTTGTACAAACTATTTTTTTTTTTAAATAGTTTGATGTCCCCAGAGTGGAAATACAATTATATATTACTCTTCAACCTAAGTTGTATTTTTCAAAGTCTTATATGAAATTGATATGAATTGGCACCAAATTTAAAGTTCTAACTAATAACCGTTCTCATTTTAAGCAGGAAAATGTGAAAACCGCTAAAAAGCGGCATAAAACCGTTTTCGGTTTTCCACCAAAATCTTATTTTGACGTTCATGGCATAAAACTGACATATATACATACCAAATTTCAAGTCTATAGCACTTGCCGTCCTTGAGATATATTTTCACGGACAGACACACACGGACCGATGGCGGAAACTCGAGATTTGGGCTCTGGGGAACCCAAACCGTGTTTTGGCATTGAAAACTCGACATCGAAAATTTCGGTCCATTACAGAAGGTACTTTATAGGATAAGGAATGTCGAAAATGGGTTAAAAACATTAAGTGGCATAGTTCTAAATTTTGCCGAAAATGGCAGATTGGACCCCTCTTATCAATCTTATAAAATTCCCGAGGTGGGACGGTTCCGTCATTTTGACTTTTATTGGCCGCTATCTTAGATTTTAGGTTTTTTTTTTTTGCTAATATCTCAAAAACGGTTAACTTTATCTAAACAGTTTATAGGACTTCAATGAACGGCAATTAAATTTCTGACAAAATTATCTATAAGTTTTTGTCGTATCTTTCGATCGGTCTTGCTCCTTGAAATTACTTTTAAAAGAAAACAGTTCTGAATATTCACATGAAATCAAAGACAAACAATGTCTACAGCTTACAGGGATTATTCACAAAATATTTATCACTGATTATTTAGAGTGACTCCCCAGAATTCGGGACCAAGAAGCCAAAAACGTCACATTTAGGATAGGACAAACCTCCAAATTCCAGACCAAATAACCAATTTTGATGAAATTTAAAACTGGTAATCATAGGAATATTTTACTTAAAGACATTAGTCGGTGGAGCCGTAACTTCACCACTTGTCCCGGTTAGAGGCCCTAGCAGGGTACCAAAAACGAATATATGTATATAATTCCTCTAATTTTGGTCCCCAAAGGAAAATAAAATAAAAACCTGGGAATTATATGGAACAATGTTTGGTATTTGATAGAAATATTGATTTTGGGGCCCCGGCAGGGGCTCACATATTCAAAATATATAAGTCTGAAGTTGATAAAATTTGTTATACTGAGTCACCCAAGTATTGGACTATTTTTGGTATTTTGGAGTAATTCTGGTTTTGGGGCCCACATAATGTAAAAATATAAAAGTCTTCTGATTTCGATAAAATTTGGTATATTGACTCACCTGGGAATTATATCGGATAATTTTTGTAGGGTTGTTGTATTTTTAATCAGAAATTTTACCAATTAGCATTGTCAACAGTCGAAGGCTGCCTAATCCAATTAAAATAATATTATAACCAATGAGCAATGTCAACAGCCGGAGGCTGCCAAATTTAATTAAAATAATGTTTTCACCAATGAGCAAAGTCAACAGCCGGAGGCGGCCTAATCTATTTAAAAATATATTTTAACTCATGGATGAGCAATGTCTTTCATCGAAGTCTGCCAGAACGAATTGATATAACGTTTTTCAATATGGGGACTACCCATTGAAATTTAGTAAATATTGGCGCGTATTATTTTGTCAGACCGAAAAACCAACCTTTGTAGTAAGGAAAAGAAAGTCTAGTACGGTTTTCCGTACCATTTATCTTATTAGATGGTTCAGAGTTTGACTTTATTTAGACCACTTTTCATTTTTCATTGAACATTGAAATTTAAAAAATAAAGGTATATTTGCAGCATATAAAATTAAAACAGATCTGATTTTTTTTTCTTCATTTTATTTTGCAAAAGTGGGATAAAATGTGATAGTATCAGAGAATATTGGGTAGGGCACAGGAAATCACCCTATACATCAATCCATTCCTTAGTTTTCAGTGATAGTCTACCTGAAATGGAGGAGGACAATTGCAAATCAGTTTTTTAAAACCAATATGAAGAATGTTGTTATTTTACAGCTAAAAAAAATTACACATACCTCTCCCTCAATTTGATACGCTTCCAGACACGTACATCCTAAAATCGAATATAAGACGTTAAGGAGGCATATCGCCAAATGCTGAAAGTGAGTTGCCGAAGTTCCAGAGTTGTGAATAAAGGATGGAAAGGNTGAAATTGAGTTGCCGAAGTTCCAAGAGTTGTGAATAAAGGATGGAAAGGAGGGGTTTACGAGATTTGTGAAATTTTGAAAAGTTCTATTCGCAATCCAGTATACATTTCCAACAGCAATCCATGTATGGCAGAGTTAGCTGTAGGCCATGCTTCGCTGAAATAATGGTATTGAAATGGTTGTTTCTGAATCTAGCAGAATCATAGAATTGACATGAACACCACCAAGAAAACGTAAAGTGTTGTTACGAGAAACGACCGGAGGTTTAAATATGATCGAAGCCAATTCTATGATCGAAGCCAATTCTATGGTNGCAGAGTTAGCTGTAAGTTAGGCTATGCTTCGCTGAAATAATGGTATTGAAATGGTTGTTTTTGAATCTAGCGGAATCATAGAATTGACATGAACACCACCAAGAAAACGTAAAGTGTTGTTACGAAAACGACCGGAGGTTTAAATATGATCGAAGCCAATTCTATGATCGAAGCCAATTCTATGGTACAGGTCAATTCTATGGTCGAGGTCAATTCTATGGTTTCGTTTGAATCAGAAACAACCACTTCAACTTTGAAGAACATGGGGAGTTTAGTATCGGGTTGTTCAGCTATGGTTGCAACCAGCCCAACCTTGCGTAGCCTTCAACACACTTTTTTTTTTTTGAACATAACCCAATAGTACACCCAACACGTTCTACGCAACTTAACAACCCGTTAATTCTAACCAACATAGTTCTACATAGGGTAACAAAGGTGTAGGTAACATGTAATCTATGTGTGGTATGCTTTGATGGCATTTAAACGGTTGTATCTCGGTGATATGATTACTATTGTAAAAGTCAGATTTATTCTCATTTTTTCTGTCATCTTCTCGAAACGAAGATCGGGTAATCAGCAGTTGCATACAGGGTGTCCCAGTTAATGAGGACAATAATTAATGGGCTGATTGTAGATGCCAATACCTACCAAAAATGCTCCCTTCAACTTTTTAATAAAAGCTTTGTTTTAGAGTTATTCGCATTTTTCATCTTTTTAAACGTGTACACCTGACGTCACAAATATTTTCGTAGTTTACAAAAAAAATCAAGTTGTTCAAAAACGAGGCACTAACCTAAAGTTTCTGGTCATGAAGGTAATTTTATCTGAACAAAAATTTTCAATGTGCTCCAAAAATATCTTCAAATTTTCAAAAAATTATGTCCAAGAAAGTTATGGACATATTTGTGACGTCTGGCGTACACGTGTATAAAAAAATGAAAAATGCGAATAACTCAAAAACAAAGCTTTTATTAAAAAATTGAAGGAAGCATTTTTGGTAGGTATTGGCATCTAGAATCAGAAGTCCTTCATAACTGGGACACCCTGTATAATAATAGGGGAACAGAGTGGTGGGGTTCTGTGAGAGGCAGGAGCATACGAAATAATGCCGTGTAGAAAAATAAGTCAGAAAGAAAAGAAAAATGAGGAGATAGATGTAGGAACAGGGGACAGACGGAAATAATAAGCAAAAGTTTAGTCTTTCTCGTTGGATGACTTTTTTTGTATTATTTCTCAAAAATGATGTATCTGCAAAAACTTATTTGGCGACATACATGACGGTAGTAAATGAAAAGGGCTCTAAGATGGGTGGAAATATGGGGGCGGCTGAGGAGTATATTATACACTTTGTTATCAATATTCTTCATTCCATATCATAGAAAATACCTTTCTATAAGTTTTAACTTATTTGGCGACATACATGACGGTAGTAAATGAAAAGGTCTCTAAGATGGGTGGAAATATGGGGGCGGCTGAGGAGTATATTATACACTTTGTTATCAATATTCTTCATTCCATATCATAGAAAATACCTTTCTATAAGTTTTAACTTATTTGGCGACATACATGACGGTAGTAAATGAAAAGGGCTCTAAGATGGGTGGAAATATGGGGGCGGCTGAGGAGTATATTATACACTTTGTTATCAATATTCTTCATTCCATATCATAGAAAATACCTTTATATAAGTTTTAACTTATTTGGCGACATACATGACGGTAGTAAATGAAAAGGGCTCTAAGATGGGTGGAAATATGGGGGCGGCTGAGGAGTATATAATACACTTTGTTATCAATATTCTTCATTCCATATCATAGAAAATACATTTATATAAGATTTAACTTATTTGGCGACATACCTGATGGGAGTAAATGAAAAGGGCTCTAAGGAAATATGGTGGCCGCTGAGGAGTATATAATACACTTTGTTATCAATATACTTCATTCCATATCATAAAAAATACCTTTCTAAGTTTTGGTATTTTTTTGGACGAGTTTCGATTATGGACCCACATGATGTGAGGAAGACGAAGAGAAAATGAGGTTTCCCAGAAAAAGCTTGAGAGTCCTAATATCTGATGTGGATACTTTGTGAGAGCACATTGTCCTGCCATTATTCCACTGACTTATCTAGCTCAACCGTTTGATGTTATTGATATTTTCTTGGATCGATAATAGAAATCCCTGACTATCGCATAAATATAATCAATCTCTTTAAATTGGGCTTTCCTGCATTTGAGGGAAACAAGTGTAGGTGTAATAATATAATTAAAATATCTAATACTAGCTGTTTCGCCCGTGCTTCGCTACGATTCTTATATTCCTATTTTTGTTTTTCAAGGACAATAGAAATTCGGGGGGGGAGGGTATTGGTTTGTGTCCACCCTGTATATCGCAACCTTTTAAAAATCAATATTTAAACGTTTCACCAGGCGCCTTACAGGCACGGCCATTCTTACTTTTATTATTTTCTAAATTCGATTTTACCCGTTCCCGGTTTCGATCTCTGGAATGGCTGGCCATACCTTTGCAGAAACTGTCCTAAAATAAGGACTAAAAGCCACCTAAAACTTTCCCACTTTGAGTTTATATGTTGTCGCGACAAAATTTAAGATATCGGACCGTGACTGTCCAATTTTTGGGAAAAAATTTGAAATTTGGCCGTAACTCGAAAACGGTTTGACATATTTTAGTTCTGATATTTTTCCTGTGGTCGTAGACGATGATTTTTTTTTTTGGGGGGGGGGGTACATTCCCATCAATTTTTCGCTATCTGCTACCGTTTGGGCTGTGGTATTGTAACAGACAACCCTTCATTCATAGTTACATAGGTAGAAGATAATATAATTAACATATTCTTTTTGAGGAAGCTAATTGGGTCGGTTACATAGATATTCAGACGAATATTTATGTAACCGACCCGATTAGGTCATTTGATTAAATAATTAGCTCAGATTGGGGTTTCGTGTATGGAGGCTGAGTTACCCTCCAAATACAACCAGACCAAGTATAAAATTCGAAAAAATCTTTTTCCAATTTTCGACCCAACCAGGTTTCGAATTCGATCTGGTTCAAGCCAAATGTGATGCCCACTCCGCCGCGGAGACGTCTACCCATAACCAAATAAGGAAATGTTGAACCTCACTTGAAAACTCACTTATCTTCTTCTTCTTTAAATTAACCCTTTTCCAATTCTATTTGGGGTCGACGTTGCTTTCCTTATTACCATGCCACAACCTTTCATTCTGTGTTACCCGTCTTAGCAGTACTCTTTCCATGCACGGTAACTGTCGGTTGTTTGTCACAGTATCCATAGAGTTTGCTTAGATACTCAAATTTCGTTGATGACCTTTCATCATTGGTTTGAAGCAAAGTTTTTTAAAGACTGGATTCCATTCCTAACACCAAAAATTCTGTATTTACACGGGCTTAGGACCGTCACCTAATGAAGCTGGTACGTAAATACAGGGAGCGGCAATTTAGTATTTCCACAATTTTTGAAAGAGCTGGTACATAAATACCAAATGAGATATTTGAAAAATTATTTTGTATTCTGTAAACTTGTGCATTCTAGTTTTTTTCCATCTATGCTTTTTAAATAATGTCGTCCAAATGACGGCCTAGGCGAGTGATGCACTTTTGGAGTCTTTCTCAGAAGTTTTCTATGACTTTCGTCAGCATACCGGCATAAATTTGCATGAATTCTTCAGGAATTGCCTCCTTTGACACTTCAAGTGTCCCAGGGCGATGTTTGAAGACCTCAGCCTCGAGGTAACTCCACAGGAAGAAGTCACAGGGACTCAAATCCGGCGACCGGGGAACATGTCCTGCGGAATCCCACGAGAACGACTGGCTGCATGGGTAGCCCAATACAGCCTAAAGCTGATGATGGTGTCCTAAAGTTGTGAAGTCAACTCAAAATTGTTTTTCGATCAAGAACTGGATCCGTGGAGTGCAAACCATACCTTGTGCGGAACGCCCTCTGAGTGGCTATAAGGGTTCACTTTTATAAAAAAAGCAACAACTTGACAACGAACGCACGATGCACGCTCGACCAAACCATGGCAACAACTAAAATCTAGATGTCATTTCGTGTTGAATATCACTAACCCCACGCTCCTCCCACTATCACTCCCCCTTCCACGATTTTTTTTCATTCTTCAAAATTCTAGTTCTGAGATTTAAATGAAGTAACGCTATCAAGGCCAATTAAAGCAAAAAAAATATGGGAATGGTTTCGTCGTAAAATTTGAGAAAAATAAAATCCAAGTGAGACAAAATTCTTGGAATGGTTTTCCCCCATTGATGTGCAAAAGTTGTATTCTTTTTATTAAATTTTTTTAAAAAATTAAGGATTCCTAAGAAATATGTAGAATATACAGGGTGTATGCATGGACACAATCCTGGAATACTTTAGAGATACTCTTTGTTCTCATAAATAATAACAGACCCAATTAGATTCAAACCGATGGCTGGTGATTCGAGCCCACAGCTGAGTTGAAAATCTATTATTTACATCATTATAAATAGGAGTGCTGGTCCAAAAGTTCGTGGCCCAACTGGTCTTATATTTCAACATAATGTTCCTTGTCTTCAATACATTTGTTACGATCTTTTGAATATGATCCACATTCCCGCAAAAAAGAATATTTAATGTCAAATACTATAAAACAGTCGACTTGATCTCTTCATCACTCCCATTTAGTTCTGAAAATAGGTAATAGTGGCAGTGAATAAACTCCATACCTAAACACAAATGACTTTTCAAAATCAAAATAAGCAAAATATTTGGATAATACTAGGTACCTCGTATTATTTCAAGACATATTACTCGTATTAAAAACATTGTCAGAACTAAAATATATTTACCCTTTGTTGTTCGAGCCTCGAACTTTTAGAACCACTCTCATATTATGTTGACCACCCTGTAAAAGAGTATTTTCAACATGAATCGAAAATAAGATGTTGTGATACTTCTAGAAGAGAACGATACAAAAAGGTAAGTTTTCTAATGGAAAGTAGGTGACGGAACAGAGAGTTGACAGAAGGGGGAAATAGCAGAGAAATACAGAAAAATGTGAGGGAATGTAACATATATCTGTTTATACCTTGGTGTACTGTAAAATTTAATTTAAATATTCCTTACAACAAACAATAACAACAAGGTTAGCAGAGAGGTATTGAGGATTTAGATGAATAATGTTATTTATTTGTACAGACGTGAAGTGTAGTTTCAACTCGACGAGTGTTCTACTAGTTCCAGATGAATAATATTATTTATTTGTACAGACGTGAAGTGTAGTTTCAACTCGCCGAGTGTTCTACAAGTTCCAGATGAATAATGTTATTTATTTGTACAGACGTGAAGTGTAGTTTCAACTCGACGAGTGTTCTACTAGTTCCAGATGAATAATGTTATTTATTTGTACAGACGAGAAGTGTAGTTTCAACTCGACGAGTGTTCTACTAGTTCCAGATGAATAATGTTATTCATTTGTACTAACGTGAAGTGTAATTTCAACTTGTCGAGTGTTCTACTAGTTCCAGATGAATAATGTTATTTATTTGTACTAAAGTCAAGTGTAGTTTCAACTCGACGAGTTTTCTACTAGTTCCAGATGAATAATGTTATTTATTTGTACAGACGTGAAGTGTAGTTTCAACTCGACGAGTGTTCTACTAGTTCCAGATGAATAATGTTATTTATTTGTACTAACGTCAAGTGTAGTTTCAACACGACGAGTGTTCTACTAGTTCCAGATGAATAATGTTATTTATTTGTACTAAAGTCAAGTGTAGTTTCAACTCGTCGAGTTTTCTACTAGTTCCAGATGAATAATGTTATTTATTTGTACAGACGTGAAGTGTAGTTTCAACTCGACGAGTATTCTACTAGTTCCAGATGAATAATGTTATTTATTTGTACTAACGTCAAGTGTAGTTTCAACACGACGAGTGTTCTACTAGTTCCAGATGAATAATTATTTGTACTAACGTGAAGTGTAATTTTAACCCGACGAGTGTATGTATTAGGGTGCTTCCGAAATCGATTCATAAGGAAGCCTCTGTTTTCACTGCTGGGCTGAAAAATCCTAAACATATGTATTAGGGTGCTTCCGAAATCGATTCATAAGGAAGCCTCTGTTTTCACTGCTGGGCTGAAAAATCCCAAACATATGTATTAGGGTGCTTCCGAAATCCGCTCTTAAATCAATTCACGGAAATGTCTCTGCGATTACCCTTCGGGTACAAAATCCTTAGCAATCTAAAAACACTACCTTTATAAAACAAAGTTTTGACTTGAATCAGTTCAGACTTGAGATCAAATGGAAGATGATGGAAGAAAAATATTCAAAGAAATTGTTATAAAAACAAGTGGAACACAAACAAAGAATAAGTAAGTAGAGTATAGATTGAAAGAAAATGCAAGTTTACATCTTTTGCAAAGACTTTAACTTAGAGCTTTTTGTTACAAAAATGCAATCCTAAGGATATTCCATACTGAAAAGGAAAACCAAGGTAGTCTTAACAGGGATGGAAACAGCAAGAGGCATTCAGTAAGCACATGTAGATTATAGATAACAGGGATGGTAACAACAAGAGGATTTCAGTAAGCACATGTAGATTATAGATAACAGGGATGGTAACAACAAGAGGATTTCAGTAAGCACATGTAGATTATAGATAACAGGGATGGTAACAACAAGAGGAATTCAGTAAGCACATGTAGATTATAGATAACAGGGATGGTAACCACAAGAGGAATTCAGTAAGCACATGTAGATAATAGATAACAGGGATGGCAACAACAAGAGGAATTCAGTAAGCACATGTAGATAATAGATACCAGGGATGGTAACAAGAAGAGGAATACTATAAGCACATGTAGATAATAGATAACAGGGATGGTAACAAGAAGAAAAAACACTTCGTGTGCAAATAAACGCCAAGAAAATGTTCCTTAACGAACAAACATTTAATTCATGTGGTTCGTCTCTCCCCCATAAAATCTCCTGAAAATTGTAGGCACAAAGGAAGTGATATCATATAAGTGCCAAGATTATGTCACCTCTAAACAAATTCCCCACAGAGGAGGTGATATCATATGAGCGCCAAGTTCTTGTCAACTGAAAATTATTTATGCGAGAGCTACAAACAAAAACTACAATCAAATTTTCGCCAGGCACTTGGCGTACATTTCACCGAATATTAATTAATGTCTGCCCATTGTCTAATAACTATTCACTGCAAGTATAGGCCATCAATATTCAGGTAAAATGTGCGCCAAGTGCCCGGGGTAAAATAATTGATTGTAGTTTTTATTGATTATCAAGAACTAATGGCGAGTCGTTATAAAACCAGCCCCACGGCTGTTAATCTATGATGATGAGTATCCCTTGGGCTGTGTGGTTAAATAAAAAGTGCATATTAAATTGGATCAAAGGCCTCACATTAGATTCCCGCTCATGACGGATATTTCTCAGATTCACTTGACTTTCCCCCTCTTCTATATTTCAGCCTGACTTTTGTATTCTCGTTGTCAGCTAATTCCAAGTTTCTAAACAACTTCTGTCGTTGAGCATTTTGTCTTTACCTTTGTGCAGCTTGAATCTCATTTTTCAAAACAAACTCTCTGATAAAAGTTTAATAAAAAGTTGACGTTAAAATTTTAATGACTACGAAAAAAGTTCCTGTATCATATATGCAAGCATCTACATATTGTATTCTTAGTTGAAATACAGGGTGGACAAAACAATACCTATCAGAGTTTCCAAAATTTTATATAGACAAAATTTTAAATCCAAAAGTTTTATTTAATCGTACCTACTTGTTCTCCACATTGTCTAAACCCCCCACGAGAAGATCTCACACACTATATGACTGGTATTCAAGTTCTTCCCAAACTCTCTCTAACAGATTGGCAGACACAGGTACGTGATCGGATGGTGCTCTTAACTTTACAAAGGTACCAAATGTCACAAAATTGGCATACTCTCCGACGAATGATTTGGCCAATGTCTGAGAATTAAGTCCATACTGCAGTCGATATGACCGCTGTACTTCAATTATTATTAATTGAGTGAGGTCGTACTCAATCACATATAATGTAACTTTGTTAGTATAGCTGTCTAAAAACTTAACTATAACTATCAATCACACCGCACTTTGATAAGAGATACGTCCCCTCTACCCCGGAAGTGGCGACTAAGATCCTGTGACCTAACACCGCATGAACTATTTCTGAGAGGATACGTGAAATCTCTGGTCCATTCAGACAAACCACAAGATTGCCGCCCTAAAGGTTAACATAACTCGCGTTCTTCATAAACTCATGCAATGCATATTAATATAAAGCAAAAAAAAAAAAAAAAAAAAAAAAAAAAAAAAAAAAAAAAANAAAAAAAAATGCGACATTAAAGCTTCTCAAGGAGAGAATATGGCTCCTATTTAGAAAATTCAATATTTTACTCAAGGATATTACTTTTTGTGCTGCAGAAGACCTTCGTATCGTATTTCACCTTTCTCGTGCATCTCAAAGTGCTACTTCTCAATTCCGATTTTTCGTTGGTGAAAACATGCCATAAATCGGGAAGAAACCAGAAAATTTCAATTTTTATATTTTTTGTGGGGGGTCCTTATATAATTTTTTTTTGGGAGGGGGGTCAATTTTCGGTCATTTTTCGTTATCTTAGTTTGCACAGAAAAATATTTCATTTCATAATATCATGCACCTTCATACTATACGTATAATATTTTAGGGGGTGCATTTTAAATGGAATCTGTGTGCGGAATACAAGTGACTGGGTTTAGCCATTATGGATCTATTTTAATTATCAGTGAGTCAGTATACCAACTAGGCTTTGCGTACTATAAGTATAGATAGACGTTGTCGAACTTGATCATGTTTTACGATGTCAAAATTCAGGCCCAAAAAAAGATATTGGAAGGCCTGTATTGATTATTACATTTAAATGAGCCATTAAATATATTTATGAAAAAGTTGCCACACATTTATCTTTTGCCGTTTCCCAGGTACTTGATGCCGTACCGCACTTTTCAAAGACACTAATAATAACTGCAGTTGAAGATCTCGACAAGTGGGTAACTCCTCTGCAAACAAAAAGCACAGTGTCGGAAAATAAGTTAAGAAGCTTTGTCGAAACTTTAAGAGACTAAAACAAAATGCGTCCCCAATGTGATGAGTTAGAAATGCTGTTTCGCCAGAACTTCAAAGTTCATAAATTCATCACAAATGGATTAACAATATTTCAACTTTTTGTGATATCATCCAGTTGGACTTTGTGGTGTAATTGCCTAAATTCCCTGTGTTATTAATTGAAACTTTGTTCACTTCTACTTTTAACAATGTGGCTTTTCTTTTGACGTCTGTGACGGTGTAATTGCCTAAATTCCGTGTTATTAATTGAACGAAGTATCTTCTAGTTTTAACAATGCGGCTTTTCTTTTGACGTCTGTGACGGTGTAATTGCCTAAATTCCGTGTTATTAATTGAACGAAGTGACTTCTAGTTTTAACACTGCGACTTTTCTTTTGACGTCTGTGACGGTGTAATTGTCTAAATTCCGTGTTATTAATTGAAACTTCGTTCACTTCTAGTTTTAACAATGAGGCTTTTCTTTTGACGTCTGTGACGGTGTAGTTGCCTAAATTCCGTGTTATTAATTGAACTAAGTGACTTCTAGTTTTAACACTGCGACTTTTCTTTTGACGTCTGTGATGGTGTAATTGCCTAAATTCCCTGTATTATTAATTGAACGGAGTGACTTCTAGTTTTAGAAGTCACTCCGTTCACTGCGGCTTTACTTTTGACGTCTGTAATTGCCTAAATTCCGTGTTATTAATTGAACGAAGTGACTTCTAGTTTTAACACTGCGACTTTTCTTTTGACGTCTGTGATGGTGTAATTGCCTAAATTCCGTGTTATTAATTGAAACTTCGTTCACTTCTAGTTTTAACAATGTGGCTTTTCTTTTGACGTCTGTGACGGTGTAGTTGCCTAAATTCCGTGTTATTAATTGAACGAAGTGACTTCTAGTTTTAACACTGCTGCTTTTCTTTTGACGTCTGTTCGTTCCACGTTAAATCTCAAACGCCTTCTCGGATTTTGATGAATATTGTACATTTATATCATTGAAAGGAGCAAGTGATTAGTGGGCCACCGGGTGTTAAATGAGAGCGCATTATTGTGTGAAGTATATGCATGACTGTCCTTAATAATGTTAATAGTTCTCTGAACATTTTGGTTTCGCTGACCCCCATTAAGGCCAGGGTGGACTAATTACTTTACTTAACAAACGGCACTACAGCCCTGTGTTGGCTTTGGTCTCCTCAACAATGGTCCTCCAAAGTATCCTGTCCTTTGAGTTAGAACACCATCCCGAAACTTGCATAGTTCGGAGATCTTCCTTCACATTGTCCATCCATCTCATTTTTGGTCCCCTTTTCTTCTCGTTGTGTAGACTTTGGCATTAAATATTTTTTTAGGCATTCGGGAGTCGTCCTTTTGCTGTATATGTCCAAAACCATTGAAATCTGCGTGCCTTGATGAAACGAACAATGTCTTGGTTTTGCAGGATGTCATTTATTTCCGAGTTTTATCGGGTTCTCCATTTTCGATAACGAATGGAGCAGAACCCAGGGTGAACTAATAGGGCCCTAAAACTAATTGAAAAATGTCTGTTATTTGGCACGAACAGACGATTAAAGGATAATTGTAAAGTAAAAACTAGATCTCACTTAGTTTGATCAATCATAAATGTTTTTTTATTTATTCTTAGGTGGTGATACTATTATCTATTATATTATATGTGGTACCATTTTCTCAAGTAGAAAGGCAGATTTACCAAGGATCCTCGTCCCCACAGTTTTAGAAAACTCTCCTTGAAAATAGATCTAACTGTCTAAGATTTTCAATCTTATCAATTTTTAGGGGGATTCTCTTCTGTTCGGACCTGCTAATCTTTGGATTACCCCTTTGGGACTTGTCTCACTCCTTTTTCCCCTCTTAATAATCCGCAATACCGCCACCATTTTGTTTCTATGTTTTATGTTGTACTTATTATTTGTTTTTTGTATGCGAGGAAAACTTTGAGTTTAATGTAAACACTGATAACGAAAAATGTTCATTGAACATACTGGATGCACCATATGTATAGAACCAGGACTTCATTTTGGGGGCAGGAGAGTCCAATTAGACTCTCTTTTTTTTTAAAATAAATGTATTAATAGCGTCACGACTGTGTCTCTTGGTAAACGAAAAAGACCATTCTTTTAAATCGGAAACAAATCAGACTGGTCGAATAACAGGACATGGTGATATCAGAAAACACCTACACAATATGGGACTATTTAGGAAAAACCCTATTAATGTACCTTGTTAGCGTACACTATGTGGGAATATAAAGGAAACATCCTGTCTTGTAATATTTGATTTGAGTGCCCACCATAAATGGAGAGTGAATATTATCTGACCACTAAACCCCCAAAAAGAAGACTGCTGAATCCCCCTGAGAAATTGACTCTAAACGAGAGAATCAGGCTTGATAATTCCAATACACAAACCCCATGATACCGAACGTAAGTATTACAAACCCTACGGGGTGAATTCAATTAATTACAAATCCAAGGGGCTGAAGTTCAATGAATTACAGACCCTAGGAGGTGAAGTTCAATGAATTATAAACCCTAGGGGCTGAAGCTTAATGATTTACAAACTCTAGAGGGTGAAGTTCAATGAATTAAAAACCCTAGGGGCTGAAGCTTAATGATTTACAAACCCTAGAGGGTGAAGCTCAATTTATTACAAACCCTAGGGGCTGAAGCTCAATTAATTACAAACCCTAGGGGCTGAAGCTCAATGAATTACAAACCGTAGGGGGTGAAGTTCACTGAATTATAAACCCTAGGGGCTGAAGCTCAATGAATTACAAACCCTAGGGGGTGAAGTTCAATGAATGAAAACCCCTAGGGGCTAAATCCCAAAGAATTACAATCCCTAAGGGGTAAAGATCAATGAAATGAAACTAATGATGAGGGATAATAATGCAAAATGTTGGACCACCCCAGGTGATCTCAAAGGATCCCTTCTGATGATTTGTTTTGACGGAAAAGATAAATAAATGAGAAGTCTCTGGTCCCTAAACATATTTGTTTTAGGTTCAGAGGCACCGTACTTAGTTCTATGAAAGATTATTATCTACAACTTTTGTTTATTTCAAGCTTATACGAATAAAGATCACACTATTGACATGCAAGATGAGCGTCAGGATGACAAATTTTGTAATTTTTTTACTTCAAAGAGTACTCAGTGTGATCGACAAATATACTCGTATTTGAACAAATTCGCATTTGATTGTACCAGATGTATCTATTGGATCAATTTATCTAAATTGTCAGATGCGATTTAAACGCATGACAAACATGTTTGTCATTGTTTGATGGTTAATCTTTATATTTAAATAATATTTCTGAGGCATCTGTTAACGCTCAAGTCCTCAATTATCAAAAATACACAAGTGAAGAAAAAAAATTAACTTTCGATCAGAAATCGTATTGTATAAAAAAAAATATCAAAATATAGGTATTTATTACAGATAAATATCTGGTTGCAAAATTTGAAAGCAAATAATTTTGCTTTGAATGTACCAAACACAAATTCAACAAATATAAATATATCAAATAAGTTGTGCTTAAATTTGGGAATCATGACAAATAGTGTGATACGATTTTAAAGGCAAGTAATTCATCAATTTTTTTGTCAACGGACATCTAACATAGAGAACCCTTATCCACTTTGGTGACATCACCGCACCGATAGAATCCTTATTTCGTACTATCATTGGCTTCATTCGAGGCTCTACACGTAGCATCATGATTACCCCGTATACGACTCTACATGTACATCAAGACAGAAAAGTACATAAAAAACTTTTGGTGTAAAGTAGACTGACTGGTATTCTGTTTATGATTTTGTATATAACAAAGCGATTTTTTACTTAGTCTTAAAGTTGTAAAACTTTTAAGATGTTGGGAAACTGTATTTACAAACAAAAACTTTACCCACTTCAAAAATCATATAAATAGAATAAAAGAAGATCCTATGTATTAAAAATGTAAATGTATATTTCTTTGTGTTATTATGTCACAATTTTTGTGGGCATCATAGCATTACCGGGTATTTTCAACACCGATTCTTTATACTTTATACCAATGAGCGTAAGCTACATGTTAAGATTTTTTATCTTACAATGCTACCACTTGTCGCTATTACCATAGATACTCAATTGTCAATTGTACTCAGGAGGCTGAGGTAGCCGCAAACATAATCAGACCAATTAGAAAATTAGAAAAACTTTATCAAATTTCCGACCCGTCCAGGAATTGAACCCGGAATTTCCTTGGTGCAATCGGAGGAAGTCGCCACGGAGAAGTCATAGAAAATCTAATGTAATCAGCACAAGACTTTTCTTATTTATAAAAAAGAGGAAGAAATTTTGAAATATGAGAAAATATGTCGTGTTTTTAATACTGAAGTGAATAGAGCCTTGACCTCTAATATTATGATTCTAATGTAACCCTCCCTACCGTGATTGTCTTTTTGAACATTTTCCCACTCGTTTAATTTACAGATCTTTGATAACCAAAATGAAAGGAATTTTATTATTTATAAAAAGTTACGATACAGGTTTACGATAGTAATAAAACAAAAGCTCAGACATAAAACTATCCTTACATAGAGTATCCATCAAGAAAAATAAGTCCCCCACCTTGAAATTAAAGGAATGAGACATGAAATTCTAAAAGAGTCTCCATCAAGAAAAATAAGTCTCCTACCTTAAAATTAAAGGAATTAGACATGAAATTCTAAAAGAGTCTCCATCAAGAAAAATAAGTCTCCTACCTTGAAATTAAAGGAATGAAACATGAAATTCTAAAAGAGTCTCCATCAAGGAAAATAAGTCTCCTACCTTAAAATTAAAGGAATCAGACATGAAATTCTAAAAGTCTCCATCGAGAAAAATATGTCTCCTACCTTGAAATTAAAGGAATGAGACATGAAATTCTAAAATAGTCTATATCAAGAAAAATAAGTCTCCCACCTTGAAATTAAAGGAATCAGTCATGAAATTCTAAAAGAGTCTATATCAAGAAAAATAAGTCTCCCACCTCGAAATTAAAGGAATGAGACGTGAAATTCTAAAAGAGTCTCTAATATCAAGAAAAATAAGTCTCCCACCTTGAAATTAAAGGAATGAGACATGAAATTGTAAAAGAGTCTCTATCAAGAAAAATGAGTCTCCCACCTTAAAATTAAAGGAATCAGACATAAAATTCTAAAAGAGTCTCTAATATCAAGAAAAATAAGTCTCCCACCTTGAAATTAAAGGAATCAGATATAAAATTCTAAGAGTCTCTATCAAGAAAACTAAGTCCCCCACCTCAAAATTAAAGGAAAAACATAGGAAGCGGATGGCAAATAACACCATAGGGGATAGTGTCACACGTCATCAAGGTTTGTTTGCACAAAACAAATAGCCCAAACTGTAATATCTAGTATAGTGGGGAGAGTCATTTCCGGAGGCGTAATTTCTTCCAATCCAATTAAGACTGTAGCTCCTTTCCTTCTAACTTCTCATTTCAACCCAGCTTCATCAACTACTTTCATCGTGAAATTAGGTCATATTTTAGATTATGAGATGTTTTTTTTAGAGTGACATCCTCATGAGCCAAGTCCACCTAAGCTGACAGCTGACAGTGTTAATACAGAAAGCAACTCAATACTATTATGTTTTAAAAGTATATTTCTTTGTGTTATTATATGTCTATTTTGTGGGCATTATAGCATTACAAGGCATTTTTTTCACTAGCACTACAATTCACCAAGCTTTACTTAACAATTATCTTTTAATGTTACCACTGGTCGCTATTAACATAGCTCCTCAATTGTCCTCAGGGGACTGAGTTACCCCCAACCAGGCCAAGTAGAAAATTCGAAAAACCTTTGCCAAATTTTCGATTCAACCAGGATTCGAACCCGGAACCTCCCTGGTGCAATCCGAGTATCATGCGCACTCTGCCACGGAGACGTCTCAATACTATTATGATACTGACTTAAATATATAGGGTGTAACATAATTCGATGTCAATCCGTTAATCACATATTCTTGAGACTAAGAGATGATTTCATCACTCTATAAAACCATGTTCAAAAATGCTTCTCCTCCAAGCTAAAGAGCCTGAAATTTGGAAGAGAAATTTCTTTTTTACATAACTTTGGTTTCATTTTCGTTAAAAAAAAAAAAAAAAAAAAAAAAAAAAAAAAAAAAAAANAAAAAAAAAAATATGTCATTTACCTAACATATGGTGGCACTTTCTTGTGAAATTTTATTATGATCTGGTTTTCGGCAGCCGAGATATGAGGGTCGCCCAATCTTTCGGGGAATTTTTCGACGNGCAATTTTTTTTTTTTAAAGAAAAAATATTTTTACAAAAGAAAATTTCTAAATTGTAATTTCAAAGAATGAAGTGTAAGACCGGAAAACGGTCGTAAGAAAAATGAGATGTTCGAAATGGCTGCAGAACCTTTGGGAGAAATTTCGGACATGTAGAGCATTTTCGGACATGGATTTATAAAGTGAAATCATCTTAAATCAGTTTCAGGAATACGCGGTTAACAGATTGTCATCAAATTTTATTATTTTACACCCTGTATTGCAGTGATTGATTGACATTATTCTGAGGTCTATGATACTTATTAGCCTCCAAGATTGGTTGCATGATGACAATAATTCAAAATTTAACAGCAGACATCAACTTCTAAAGAACAGCATTCTCATACTTCTGCTATCATCGGAAACGATGATGGCACTATTGATTGAGACGGTCTTCTTTCCTCAAAAGAATGTGAAGGGGGAATGTAAAGCTGCTTGTATTCTCATTTATGTCATTACTTAGCGCACATCTTTGCATGAAGGAGTCCCGAGATTGCTTCCTGGAAACTTGCATATGTACAGTGTGAACTCAATTTTATGTACGAGTAACACTGAATTTTCTCCAAAAGTTTTCAAATTTTCAAAAAAAAAAAAAAAAAAAAAAAAAAAAAAAAAAAAAAAAANAAAAAAAAAAAAAAAAACACGTGATTTTTTGATTTGTGGTGCGATTTTATGGTATTTTGTATTTTATGCAGGCTGGTCCAGAAGTACCGGAAAACGGTGACCCAAGTGTAACCAAATGATTTTTCAGCACTCAGGAAAAAAATATCATAAAAATAAATAAAAAGGAATAAAATTACTTTTGAACTAAAGAGTCTAAAAAGCAATTGTTTGACACTTAGATCACTAGTACCCAAATAGCCAAACATATGCCTAAGTCGTCCCGTTTAACATAGCCATATCTTTAACTTGTAACGATACGTGTGGTGTACTCCAAAAATGGTAATGCTCAGGCAGCGCCAGAAAAGCAAACCTGGGAAGTAGGCGAGGTAGGCCAAATAATTGTGATGATATTTTATATTTATGCTAAAAGGAGAACAAAATGTGAACTTTTATTAAATTAAAAGTTTCTGAGTCAGACTTGTTCAGGTGTAAGCTGACAGATGAGTGACGTATGCGTTATGACAGTTGTGTGACTTCACAATATGTTTTTCTGTATGACATTCTCATCCTGACTGACGTTCCTTTTGGAATAAGGAATATATCATGAAAATCATCAACTGGGATGGGAGAAGACAAAAGTCTCCTAATATGTCGACATACAACTCTTTTGGCTTTGATGACTACAGGCTACAAAGCAGAGTTGCATAGACACTTAGTATAAATATCAACTTTTTAAATAAATTAAAACAAAACCCTTACCAAAAACATTATTTATAAAGAAATTAGTTTCGAATCATTCGATTCATCACCAGTCTAATAGTCGAGTCTAAAGATGGAAGTTGACTGAGTATTGTTCATCGCTTGCTGAGTAGTGTGCCATCAAAATATTTACTGTCTATGTCTAACACTTTTTTAAATGTCACTGGCATTATCAATCTCAATTTGATTATTTAGTAATTTATATTTTTTACTATTATTATATTTATAAATTTCATAGGCTTCATTTGTATTGATTTTAATTATGATTGTTAGAAATACGGATTATATTTATATTAAATGTTCATTCAGTGTGGCCGCAAAAGGTCCATTATCACATGTTCTACCCTGTAATTCGTGAACGGTAGATCTTAGAGAGCCCTAGTTTTCTGTAATGAACTCGTATTAACAAGACCTTTGAAATAAGGTGTCACTTGATATACCTTCTCATTTAAGATTTTAAAGCCAGTCGGTGCCCAGCCTGAACGGCTGGCCGAGGCCAACAATTTTTTAGTCTAAAATTAATCCCCCTAAAATCTAAGGGACACGTATTTTTGCGTTTTCTTATATTTTCAGTCATTCTCTAGATACAGGGGGTAGGGTGAGACTTTATGGACACCCTGTATAAAGATAAAGATGAATTAGACATTTTTCAAGTCAAAATAATTTCAAAGACTAAGATATAAAAATATTTACAATCTAGGACATTCTATATAATTTTAGTGTTCTTATTTTAAATTTAGTTGTAAGATTAGTCAGTAAATTCGATATTAAATTGTTATGTGTACCAACGACACAATAAAGTTCTGTTATTAAGTCTGCTGAAAATCACCGTAAACATCCTCATTTCTCATATTTTTTGCCCGCTCTTGTTTCAGTTCCTCCTGAGAAAGTCATTGTATACAATGCGTTGGGTCAAGCATTAGTTCCTGGACCATTGCCCTCTGTACCTGTGGGTGCAGATGTTGTTCTGTCCTGTGTTGCCATAGGAGGTAAGTTTTATTTGGCATATTATACTGCATTACTAAGTCCCTTAAGAGTCTCGTTCTGCCAGCCAATTAGCCCAAGTCAAATTATTATGTGGTCAAAATCTCATATAGAGGATAAGATAACAGTCCCGGCTGGGTTTCGAACCCGCAACCTATGGATTACCAGGCAGAAGCATCGATCACTGCGCTGCCGGAGAGGTATATGAGATATTTTCCTGGTTATATGAGGCGCAAATATTGTTCAGTCCTGTGTTGCCATACGAGGTGCGTAATTCATTTGTTTAGTTTTTTGCGCGACCAGCAGAGTCCCGCACAAATAGAGTCAATTCATTTATGAATGGTGTATCTTTTTTCAAACATTCTAATCTAAATTATTTGCCTAAACAAATGCATAATTTCTTTAAAAAACACTTAGAGCCGTGGAAATAAATTTTCAAAGTAAAATGTAGCTTACTTATGATTCCACTACCTCGAACTTAACGGATGCTCATACAGCATAGACACTGAACTAACCTACTCTTTTTGTAATTTAGTGGAGAGCGAAGACTTGAATCACTTCCTGCTTCGATGTCCTATGATCCTAATGTATAAAGACAATAGAAATGTCATATCGAAATATATTGATTTAAAGCAGAAAATCCAGTAATTCAAATATTGAAAATTGTTAGTCAAGAAAAATTATTAAACATTTACAAATATGTTGAAAAAATAGTTAGAGTTAGATACCTCGATCGTAATGGGAGAATGGTAGGTAGTGGAAAATCGGAAAACAGATGGGTGTACATGCGTAATTGATTGATGTCAGATAGGTACTTAAACATGTCCAAAATTCGGTTACCAGCAAACCAAAAGTACCTACTGATGACAAGCGACAATCAAATTGTCAATCAATCAATATCAATTTTAGTAGATATTTAGATTTTGGAGCGATAACATTAATCTTCAAAATAATTATAATTCATTCACTCAGTGAAAGTTAAAATTATTTATATTTATTTTTCCATAAATTAATTGTGGTGAAAAGTGTTAATTTTCTTATTAACATTATAATTATTTTCATATTTTTTAACAGTGTAAACACTTAATGTAGACCTCGCTTCTTTCTCCTTTCTACTCCTTACATCCCGTCTACATTAAGTAAGTACAAAATCATACGGATCTCAAGGTAAGATTTACAATTAGCATAGATACAGTCTGCTTAACCAGCCCCCTTCGCAAAACAACATAAAACAATGGGTTCAACAAAAAAAATGTTTCTCTAGGCCATGGGTTCTCAAACGGTGGTACGCGTACCACCGGTGGTACTCCGGCCATTTTTAGGCGGTACGCGGAGCCATTTTCAGTTGTACACATAATATCATAAAATAAATGTAGGCATTATGTAAAAAAAAAAATCCCACCTTATAATACGAGTGACTTAGAGTGATTAGAAATCCTTTCGCAGAAAACTCAGATGCAGGCGTTGCTGACAAAGATAAAGAATCGTTTTTTGATCTGACAAGTGACAGCACCGTGAAGGATATGTTCAACAGTAGTAGTATTTTAGTTGATTTTTGGATGAAAATCAAAACGATCAAATATTCAAGTCCAAGTCTCCACAAGAAAGCACTAAAATCACCCATTACCCTTTGTTACTACATATATGTGCAAATCTGAATTTTCTCAAATGTTGTACTTGAAAAACAAGTATAGGAGTAAATTAGATGTGTTTCATGACATTCGCGTAAAAATTAGTATTATTCAGACTGATATTGAAGTAATTGTTTCTGATAAGAGTAGGTAGTACGTAATCTCATCAGAGCAGGAGGAAGTGGGCTCAAACCCCATCACCTTTCTACACACTCTGCCACTCTGTTTTCCATCTTATCAGGTACCTTTGCATGATTATTTTTTAACTTCGGATTTTTTGTGGAAGTATCCATACTATCATATAAATGCGAAAGTAACTCTGTCTGTCTGTATGTATGTATCCACTCTAGTCGACAGAGAAGTCTTTTCGGATTCCACTCTAGACGACAAAGAAGTCTTTTCAGATTCCACTCTAGACGACAGAGAAGTCTTTTCAGATTCCACTCTAGACGACAGAGAAGTCTTTTCAGATTCCACTTTAGACAACAGAGAAGTCTTTTCAGATTCCACTCTAGACGACAGAGAAGTCTTTTCAGATTCCACTCTAGACGACAGAGAAGTCTTTTCAGATTCCACTCTAGACGATAGAAAAGTATTTTCAGATTCCACTCTAGTCGACAGAGAAGTCTTTTCGGATTCCACTCTAGACGACAGAGAAGTCTTTTCAGATTCCACTCTAGACGACAGAGAAATCTTTTTCACATTCCACTCTACACTTTAGTAGGTGGAATAAAAATAAAGCGGTGAATAGAATATTTTTCTGTTCATTGTCTCTCCAGGTTACAGGCCGATCTAAAAACAAAAATCACTTGTAAAATATTTAAAACTAGCCCCAATTTAATTTTTAGATTTAAATAAAAAAATGTCTCTACTTAGTTGACTTTTGAACCGAGGGTAGACGGTTCGAGGCCAGGTAATGACGATTTTTTCTTGATTGATTATTTCCATTATTGTCACTGACAATGTTTCTTATTTTATCAGAAATACAATTTGTTACTATTATAATTGTCTATGGGGAAACTGATTGTGTTTATCCGACCGTACCGAGCTTTGCTGATTTATATTACGTATTAGAAGCTCCGTCTTTGTTTCGAACAAGTTATAGATATTAGTTCGTTCCAAGATTTGGACTGACTTATGATACGCTCGGGAATTTAAGAGTTTTCTTTGATAAGATATATTGAGACACAAAATATTTTATAGTAATGGGGTAAACAGGCGCTCTTCAGTATCTTCAGAAACAAAGGAAGATCATAAACTTTAAAAACGGATGTAAGGAAATTTGATAGTAATCCCTGAGCAGAGGTGAGAAGATGTATGTAGAACAGACTATTAAAATTCATGTTCAGCTGTTATAAAATTTCTCCGGTAGGTATCTATAATTATGTTTACGGAAGAAATTTTATAAGATCTCATTTATTCACAATCGAGGTTTTTCTCAGTCGATAACAAATTGCACCTGTGGAGTCAATCAGTTTGGCAACAGGGCTTGAGTAATAATGTCAAGCTGTCTTTTTACAATTTCAGCAGACTAAAATAGGAACCAGGATAAGAAATATGAGAAAGACTAAATGTAGAGAAAAATATGAGAAAAACTAAAAGTAGAGAAAAATACGAAAAATACTATAAGTAGAGAAAAATATGAGGAAGACCAAAGGAGAGAAAAATATAAAAAAGATTAAAAGAAGAGAAAACTATGAGAAAGACTAAAAGTAGAGAAAAATATGAGGAAGACCAAAGGAGAGAAAAATATGAGGAAGACTAAAAGAATAGAAAAATATAAAGAAGGTTAAAAGAAGAGAAAACTATGAGAAAGACTAAAAGTAGAGAAAAATATGAGAAGACCAAAGGAGAGAAAACTATGAGAAACACTAAAAGTAGAGAAATATATGGACAGGTGGACCAATATGTGTGAAAGATCCGGTTGGCCCAATAGTTCTCACCTATTCCTATGAATATTTATAATGAAGGTCCAAATCATATTTTATCCAAATGGAAGAATTATCCTGCTCGAGAATTATCATGGTGCTAAAAGACAAACAGATAAACAAAGGAGAAACTAAGTTTGACTATTAAATTCAACTAGTAGACCAACTAAGTTTCTAAGTTCAACTATTTGGTCAAAATAAATCAAGTTTGACAAAATAAACTAAGTTTGACCAAATAAACTAAGTTTGACAAATAAACTAATTTTAACCAAATAAACTAAGTTTGACCAAATAAACTAAGTTTGACCAAATAAACTAAGTTTGACCAAAAAAAGTGTGGTCTTTGTTGTAACTTAATCGATTTTGTTCCTATTTTGTCTAATCTATTGGATTGTTAAATATCTTTTAGTACCACGATAACAAACAAATGCGTTTGATGAATTAGGTTTCTGTGGCGATTTTGATGAAATAGGAGTTTGATAAAATAGAAGTTTGTAGCGATTTTGATGAAATAGGAGGCTGTAAAGATTTTGATGAGATAGTCTGTGGCGATTTTGATGAAATAGGGGTTTCTCTAAGCCAAGCATATGATATAGACAATAATCATTTCTATAGAGGATGGTCCATTTATACTATTTATAGTATTACAAGGCGATATATTATCTCAAAATCATATTAGAAAATTTGAAACCAATTAATTTCGCCCTTTTTTCCCCACGGTACACTAATTCCAACTTTTTAACCTAAACCGGAATACTTATACAAGAACCATTGTAAAAATATTTTTTTCAGACGATAAAGATTCTCCTGCGTACCGTTTGTAAAATTATTAATTTGTTTATCTCACAAATTCAAAACCTACCTTTTTTTTAATAATAAAATTAGTTCCCTAGATGGGAAATTCAAACAAAATAAATCTTATTTAATGAAAATAATTTTTAAAACTCAAACAATGTCACAAACTGACGCTCGTCAGACCTAAAAGAAATATTTTCATTTTATTATCAAGTAAATTAAAAATTTGGGCGCATAAGTTATGATTGATGGCGTTCCATAAATTAAACAAAAAAGTAGAAGAAATAATGAAAAAATGTAAAGCAGGTAATGAAGTAAAAAGTGTCAAATATATATTTTGCCCCGCTCTCCCTATTTTCAATCTTTCGCGGGGCCCCCTTTATATAAGCTCTCCGACTATTCTTCCCATTTAGTCTTGATTGGAAATTTTCAGTCTACTTTATCCCATTTTCTTATCTTATATTAAAGAGAAAAAAATATCTCATTTTTTTTTTATTCCAGCCGTATCAAATAATCATTAGTCGAAAATGCTTCTATACTCGTATCAATATATTTGGCCTAACTTTTGAGTATTAATTTTGGTTTATTATTTTCAATGATGAACCTTTGGAATCGTCACGAAAAAAAATACCCCCTCAAAATTTGATATTTTACGTTTGTAGAATCCAAAAAAAAAAATCCGTTTCTGTCTGCCGTGATAGGCAGTACTTTTGTCTCTTAGCGTTGACCGATTTGGATGAAATTTGATATATTGATCTCATCTGGGATGCATTTTCACTTCACCCGTCTAAATAGAGAATGGTGAGAACCAGAGACTTGAATTTTTGTATGAATGTCATATTTTGTATGGAGTATTAGGTTCATATAATTGGACCCTTTTTGAGCTAACCATCAGGGTGTCATGGTGGCCATTTTAAATGAGTGAGGTTTACATTTCACAGAACTGGTAAATAGTACCTAAAATTTTGGCACTACTGAGTCAACCATGGCCGGGAGATGAATGCTTAGGATACGCTATTATTTGTTACTTTTAACATTATTTATGGTCAAATGAAAATCTCTCGGAGAAAATTCTATTTTTCCTGATGTAACCCTGTAAGTATTTTCTTTCAAATGTTGATGATCTCTCGGAGAAAATTCTATTTTTCTTGATGTAACCCTGTAAGTATTTTCCTTCAAATTTTGATGATCTCTCGGAGAAAATTCTATTTTTCTTGATGTAACCCTGTAAGAATTTTCCTTCAAATGTTGATGATCTCTCGGAGAAAATTCTATATTTTTCCTGGTGTAACCCCGTAAGTATTTTCTTTCCTTCAAATGTTGATGTTCGATAATATTGAATAATAAGGACGTTTGGCGTCGGTATGACTGCCTAACATTTCTTTTGCAAATATCTTTACAACACTCTTGAGCATCGTAACCTCTTCCGCCTTCCTCTACCAATTCATTTCCGTCATATACTGGGTGACTATAAATATTGTTAACTTTTTTTAGGCAAATATAATGGAAACAAAATGCACCAAAACAAATATGGAGCTTCCTGGTAAAACTCTTAAAAAGTAAAATTCTATAGTGGAAGAGAATGCATTCAAAATTTCAGTTTTTATCTTATGCCGCTCCCAATATAATGAGTTAGACGTTTTCGGACCTAATCAAAGGCTTTACGACTTTGAACTTCAAAGTGCCACCATTTTGTTACCAGAAAAGATGGAATGGTGTTTCATAATATGAAACATTTTTAATGAAATTGTAAATGTAAAAATAGCCAGCGTCTATGACACGTTGAATACACCATTTCCTGATAGATCACTGAAGTTAAGCAACGTCCAGCGAGGTTGTGCCATGTGGGAGTCCACGTGGGTTCGCGCCCTCGAAATGCTGGCTATTTATCCGGCCCAACCCAGGCTGGGTAAGGTCAGTGTGGGTAGCTGGTTTTCAAGCTTCCAGCGAATGGAGGGTGAAACCCCCGTCTTGAATGACCAATAGATGTTAAAGAGACTTGAAGCCAAATTAAAAAATAAAATAATGAAAAAAAATTTAAAAATTTGTATTGGCGCACATAGTATTGCATTGTCTTCTGACTGATTCATTCAGTCCTCACGCGTATTGAAAAGTATCAACAACTACGTTGCCACTCGTCGTGGTGGCCATATTCATAAACGAAGCGTTCATCCCTGTGGCGTCAATATATATTAGATATATATATTAATTTGGCTTAACGTCTCTTTAAGTCCAATGACAAAATGGTATCGAGCATTTCGGAGATTGTATTTTTCCTTTAAAGATTAGAAGAGGATACAAAGGTTTTTTATGAGATGGTATTATTGTAAGCTATAAAATTATTTTGTGTTTATTTTTGAAATTTTGTGAATATAAGAGTTTTTAAGAGTCAAAAATTTACAAGCAACGTTAGAATATTAGAATTATTTTCAGAGATGCACGGGTCGATCCTTTTAATATCTTTATTGCAGTATCTCAGACCACATGATAAAGTCAAATTTTATTTTGTAATTTATTGCACCTATAACATCATAAGCCCGTTTGTTTTATACCTCACCACTTTTCCACATGTCGTTGATACCTTCACACGGGTGTGTGTTCTCTAATAGTTTTGGGATTAAGTGTTGTAGTTTGAGTTTCTCTCCTCACATGAAGCTCTGAAAATATGTTTTTAATGCAGAGTGTTAGATTTTTAAAGCAGATTGTTAAGTATTCAGTAAGTTCACATAGAAACACGTATCACCTAAAATTTGTATCAACGATTGAGTAATCCCTCGATCAACAGTTCTACACAAAAGTGTCTCGCCTTACGGCAGAGAGACACAAAAAGAAATTGATAGAATATGACAGCAGTCCTCACACGTTTTGAAAAGTATCAACGACAACGTTGCCACTTGTCCTGATGGCCATATTCATAAACGAATCGTTCATCCCTGTGGCGTCAATATATATATATATTTTAATTTGGCTTAACGTCTCTTTAACATCTATTGGTCATTGAAGACGGAGGTTTCACCCTCCATTCGTTGGAAGCTTGCAAACCGGCTACCCACATTTACATCACCAAGCCTGGGTTGGGCCCGAAAAATAGCCAGCATCACGAGGGCGCAAACCGACATCCCACATGGAACAACCTTGCTGGACGTTGCTTAACTTTAGAGATCGAATGGGAACTGTTGTATTCAACGTGCCAGCATAGATGCTTTCTCAGGGCGTCAATATAATTCGAACTGTAATATCCCAAGAATAGTATAACCCGTTTTTTCAAAAATCTAATATGAAAATCGATTGCACGATTTATGTTGATTGGTAGAAAACCATAAAAGATCCCGATCACACCGAACTTTGACAGGGCGGACCGATTCATTCACGTAAAAATGATTTTTGTACTTCTTTGGATTTCGAAACAACCGAACCCTATACGAAAGCTTATAAGGTCTGTTTTCATTCTGCCCATCAGAAAGATAGATCTCTTAATATCTAATGAACATTCTTATTGCTCATTGTTTACTATCAATTGTAGTCCCAATAATGAAATTTTAAAATAGTTCATGTTGATGGCACCGGGCACGGAAAACTGGATTCCATACAAGGCCCGAATGAAGTAAAATAGTTTTTCCGAATGTTGCATGAGTTTTTAGGGATAAGCGACTTCATGAGAAGAGCAAGTTTGCTTATTTTATCAATATAAGAGTTAAGATGAATGTCCCTGAAACCAGGGAGGTTAGGAAACGTTTTGATCGGCCATGCCTCAATGATGAAGTTGTTGTTTTTTTTGGTAAAAACTTCATTGCATCACTTGCCTTGCATAATGCATATAATGTAACGCACTTATCTTTAATTGAATTTATCACTACTAGAGCGCAGCACTAAGTTTTATCTTTAAAAACTATTGCATCCTTCGTGCAAACTCTTTTTCTATTCGGGAATTGTGTCGGATCCCGGAAAACTTCTTAACTATGAGTTTCGAACAAACTTTTAAAAAACTACCGAGAAATCATTCCCTCTTCTAAGCTCTGGTTTTGTCAAACAATAATTTTTTTGTTGTTCTAGGGAGACCCAAACCTTCAATTCAGTGGTACATTGACAGTATACGTGCCCCTTCTTCGGAAGGGGTATTAAGAATGGAGAGACTACGTCGTCAAAGTCTGAACTCAAATGTTACCTGCTCAGTATCAAATACCAACTTGGCACCCCCTGTGTACTCGAACTTCTCTGTAAATTTATTTCGTAAGTATGCCTTCTCATATATACTCAAGTAATAGGTTCCCCCTGACCAAATGCTGTGTAGTTCCGGCTGTTATGAATCATATCGGAGAATATTGTTATCGAATTAATTAAATATAAATAAAGGTCGTATTATCACACTATTTGTCATGATTCCAAAATTCTGGCACAATTTATTTGTTGTATATTTGTTGAATTTGTGTATTTGGCATATATTTGTGCCAGAATTTTTGGCATATATTTGTGCCAGAGCCGTAGCGAGCTTTACTGGCGCCCGAGGCAAATTCTAAAATTAGCGCCCCCCAACCCGCCAAAAAAAGCTCATATTAATTATTCAACAGCAAAACGTATTAAAACAATCTTGCCTTTATAATTAATGAAACCTGCAAATACAAAATCAAAAATCTTCCATATCGATTTGTTTGAATCTTACAAAGTTATAATGTGATTCGTCAAGATCTTATGGCTGCAAACTCATCAATGACATCGTCAAAGTCAATTTCTTTCGCGACCTCGTATTCGATAGACAGAATTACCAAATTTGTCAATCTTTTCCGACCCATAGTAGATCTTCAATAATTTTTTATGAGCTTCAGTTTGCTGAAGCTGCGTTCACATGGAGCTATACTCACGTATTTGACAATTTAAATATGTATGATTTTGAATAAACCCCAATCTTTTTGTAATTTGAAATCAATTATTATTTCACAAAATTATTTTTCGATTCAACATAATTTTTAAAATGTATAAAAATGTATATCGACAAATCCTCGGAATCTTGAAAAAATTGCAACAAAATTATTCAAATTATCTTTTAAAAAGTTTCCCCCCCCCCCCCAATGATGGCGCCAGAGGCGAGGGCCTCAGTCGCCTCACCATAGCTACGGCTCTGATTTGTGCCCTTAGCACACTATTTGATGAGGCTTAGTAAAATTATTTGCTTTCAAATAAGATTTTACTTGTTGTGTATTATACAATAGCAACCAGATATTTATCTGTTATAAATTTAATTTTGATATTTCTTTCTTTTACGATTTCTGTACGAAAGTTAATTTTGTTTTTCTTCACTTTCGATGCATTTCGATGACAAATAGAATTTGACATGCGTTTAGCATGACAAATCCTATTTGTCATGCGTTTAAACCCGCTTAAAAACTTACTATAAACATTAAACAAATTAGGGTTACCTTTGAGTTTTATACAATACAATCAAATAACGACTTTGATCAAATATATTGGTCCATCGCTCTGATTGGTTCCGTTTGAAGAAAAAAAAAGACAATTAACGTCATGACAAATATTTTGATTGTACCTTAAGTATATGAAATGGATTGATCTAACTATTACGAGTATGTGCCGCACTTTCAATAGCGCTATCATCAATTGTCAGGTGACTTTACGGTGTTCTGATAAGTAGATGTCCAAACGTAGTTAGGTCTAGTTTTAACTCCTCTCGAACGCCTTGATCTAATTTTCTGAAACTTACTACGGACATATATTACATTCATAAAATTTGCAGGTTATTTGGAACCTATTTGGCCACACTAGCCCGCATGGTGGCCTATTATTTGTGTGAGGTATTCTATACATATAACTACCAGCTGTGCAAGAAGCGTACAATTATAGTACTTCAGTATCAGAGATCTAACTACCATTGAACACGATCATGTGTCCTGTGATGCTAATTAACAAAGACATTAAAAAAATATGTTTTTCAATGCTCTGGATTAAAAAAAAAACTCTGCCAATGTGACACACATGGGTTTATTATTTTTCTGGCAACAAATAATAAAAAAAAAATGGGGGTGGGGCAAAAAAAATGAGGGGCGTTATCGTGACGATTCCCAATCTGGGTCGTAATTAGACCATAAATTTGACATACCTACTAAAATTTGAAGACTCTCGGAGCATTCTCTTTTTAGACAGGATTAATGAAAACCACTTTAAAGCGGTAAAAACGGCCAGCGGTATATTTGATTGAACCCAAAAGTTTCGGAGCTAACTGATACTCCAATAATGACATACATACAAAATTTCAAATCTCTAGCTCCTACCATTTTAGACAGCAATACTGAAAACCGCCAAAGGCGGCAAAAATCGCCAAGGTTGTATTTGATTGCACCCAAAAGTTTCAGGGCACAATTAGAGCCCAAATGGGACATATAATATAACAAATTTCATCCAAATTGGTCAACCCTAAGTAGCAAAAGTGCCCATCACGGCGTACGGCGGACAAACGATTTTTTTTTATTATTCGACTTCTGTATTCTACGTACCTTGAAACGTAGAATATCAAATTTTGAAGGGGGTTATTTTTTTTCCGTGACGATTCCAAAGGTTCACTATTGAAAATAATAAACCAAAAAATAATGTTTTTTTTCTTCTTGAGTGTTATGCCCAAGGCATATTTTTCTTTCTTATCCTTAAGCTATTTGGTCAAATCAATGAGAAAATAAATCGTGTCCCGACTGTGTAACCCTAAAAGCTGAACGTCCCAAGGCTGCTGATTGTGAAAGGAGATGCAACGCAATAAAGTAAATAGAAATGCTTCTCTCAAACTTGCAACATTTTTATTGACTTCCCGCTTGGATATACTGGGTAGATACAACGCTCCAGCTGCTAGGATGGAAAAAATGTGAAAAGATTTAGAATTTTCCACTTGGTCATCCACATTAGAATAAGGTGTACGGTAATACTGAGGAGTGAACATTATGAGGCAATATTGTTAAATTACATTAATTCGATGGCGGTCCTCCTCGTTTTTATTTTGTTTTCAAGCTATTGAAGTTTTTCCTAATCATGCTGAGTTTGAAAAAAATACATCAGAATTGATGGTTTTTCAGTTTCCAGAAAATGGAGGTCAAAACCTTTCTATTGAATGACCTTTTCTGATAATGTGTTTTTCCTGGCATTCATACATTGTCTTCGAAATTGCTAGACCAAATTTGGAAGATTTTTAGTTAGACTTTTAATTAATCTATTTCACAAAGGAAGCTACACTGACTTAATGAAGCCTCCTTAACATTTCTCCTTTGTAACAAATATTACCGAAGGCGCAATTCCTTTCAATCTATTTAGGACTTTTGACTTTTGGGAAAGTAAATCATGCTGCAGATTGTAAAAAATGTAATGTAAATGTATATTTCTTTGTGTTATTATATCACAATGTTGTGGCTATTATAGCATTACAAGGTATTTTTAACAATCACTAATACACCAAGATGTACTTTACTATCAATTACCTTGCTACTTGTCGCTATTATTACCATAGCTCCTCTATTGTCCTCAGAAGGCTGAGTTACCCCGAACACAACCAAACCAATTAGAAAATTCGAAGGAAAAAAACAACAAATTTTCGTCTCGACCAGAATTCAAAAATCGTACCTCCCTGTTGCAATCCGAGAGAAATGCTCACTCACGGAGACGTATTATGCTTGAAATTGTTAGCACTCACACCCCCACGGACCGAGCTTGATGGTGTAAAATAATAAAGAAAGCAACTCTGTAATATCATTATATTACAGTGATTGTCATGGTTCTCAAGGTACCCACATATCAATTATCAGCCTGCTAGAATGGATGTATGATGACTATTGAAAATTTTAGTAGTAGACTACACCTTATCTGGAGCTACTGTCTCACATATCTAGCCACCATCGGACACGATGATGCCACTATTGAATGAATGAAACAATATTGCTCAAAATACAACCCTGAGGTTTATATGGTTTTATAAAAATGACACCTCCCCCCATCTGTCCCAATTCAGAGCAGTTATTTTAAAGATATGATGAGTCTATAAGAATAGGCGAAAGTACCTTTTCTAATTCATCAAAATCGAATTTAATTTATTAAATGAATGACATATTTTTTTATAAAAAAAAGTTGTGTCCCGGAACCGCATTCGCATTACTTCAGGGCACTCCTTTTACAGCCATGTCATTCCGAAAACGAGAAAATTCGATCAGAAAATTTTCGCTCCGGGCGGGATTCGAACCCGCAACTTAACAACTCGGCCACGGAGATCGGCAATGACTTTCATATTGGACCAAATCAACTGATATTTAGTTTGAACACAATTTTAACTGTCCTTCTGTCTTTTTGTGTACCAAAATAGTGTCCGAAAGCTTGATCTGATACTGATAAACTTGGTATGAGATTTAGTATGCTCATAGAAATCACAGATTAGTTATATGGGGGCACCCGGGTCCCATTGCGGGACTTTTAATTTTACTTCAATTAAATTGCAGTACAAGAGTGCACAGAAATAATATAATTTCTGTGATGATAATTGCATCGTTTTTATTTTAATTTATTATTTTCAATAATGAACCTGTGAAATCGTCACGAAAAAAAAAAAAAATTACCCGTCTCAAAATTTGATATTATACGTTTCAAGGTACGTAGAATACAAAAATCGAATAAAAAAAATCCGTTTGTCCGCCGTACGCCGTGATGGGCACTTTTGCCATTTAGGGTTGACCGATTTGGATGAAATTTGGTATATAGGTCACATATGGGCTCTATTTGTGCCCCGAAACTTTGGGTGCAATCGAATACGCCCTTGGCGATTTTTGCCGCTTTTTAGCGGTTTTCAGTATTGCTGTCTAAAAGAAGAATGGTAAGAGCTACAGATTTGAGATTTTGTATGTATGTCGTATTTGGGGTCTCAGTTAGTTCCAAACCTTGAGGGTTCAATCAAGTATACCGCTGGCGGTTTTACGGCTTTAAAGCGGTTTTCATTAATCCTGTCTAAAAAGAGATCGGTAAGAGCCAGAGACTTCAAATTTACTAGGTATGTCAAATTTAGGGTCTAATTACGCCCCAAATTCGGAATGGTCATGAAACCCCCTCAATTTTTTGCCCCCCCCCCATTNCAATTTTTCCCCCCCCCCCCAATTTTCTGGGGGGGGGCAAAAAAGTAAACCTATGTGTCACATTTACAGAGTTTTTCTTTAATAAACCTTTGAAAGTGACCTCGAAAAATATCCCCCTCCTTCAAAATTGTACGTTCCTTCAGAATCCGAAAATCGATTGAAAAATCCGTTCGCCTTCATCGACGCACTTTTATTACTTGGCTTGGACCGATTTAGAGGCACATCATTGGGTAGTTGTGGGTACCATTTGGAGCCTAATTAATTGTGCTCTAAAACTTTCTGTCACTAAATTGTTTAATTTTCGTAAATACTGATGCATATATAAGAAGAAATATTAGCGGAACCGAGTGAAGTCTACCGTCGTACATTCCATCCTGTAATATCAGACATAAATATATACCTAAACTGAGAAGCATAAAACTGAGATTTATATTGTGTCGTTTTTTTCCAACGGATTTTTATCGTCGGGCCTTACTCAGGAATTCAATTGTACTCAGGAACAAAACAAACAAAATGGTACATTATTTATGGCCGACCGTAAAGTTTTAAATAAATACATTCGTCATGTTGAGCTTTGGAGTTTTTTATATACCTATAAATAATATTCAAGTATATTCATTACAATGATGATTGCATATATTCATAAAATTACAATTGATGAATATACAATCAGTAGTTAGCTCTGTTAACTACTGATTGTGATGTGATATTTGCGAAATGGTCCAACCCCGAAAAGCGGCAATTGAGCAATCGTAAAACTCTCGGACCCGATCTGAAAATATGGTATTTCCATATTTTCAATCCCCGAAATCGGACTTGGGGACTATGAGAATGAAGAAAAGAGACTGAAATTCCTTGGTCTGGCTGGGTTTAAACTCACACCCTACTGTTTATCAGTCGGAGCTTCTTACCACTGCACCAACTTCAGAATAAAAAAAGGTCTGTGAATCTGAGCCCACAATTGTCATAACTGCACCCAAGTTGTCCGTCTGTATTTGACAATTATAGATTGTCACATGCATCCATCAGCCATCCTTCACTGTACAGATAACAAAACTTGGAATAATAATAATCTATTTTAAGAAAATGATGCGAGCAAACGAAAATGAGTTTTGATCCAATTTATGACTTCTGAAAGAAAAATATTTTTTCGCTTATTATATGAAAATATCTCCCAGCTAATAAACTTGCAAAACAACCAGTGTCGTAGCGTACCGTCAGCCGTGATGGGCACTTTTGTTGACCGATTTAGATGAAATATATAGGTCCCATCTATAGGGTCTTATTGTGCCCCGAAACTTTTGGGTGCAATCGAAAGTACCGTTGGCAGGTTTTTCCGCTTTTTAGCGGTTTTCATTAATCCTGTCTAAAATTATAATGGTAAGAGCCAGTGGCTTGAAATTTGTTATGTATGTCAAATTTAGGGTCTAATATTATATGCCTCAGAACTGTAGGGGAGGCTGTATTTATTATGCAGTAAAATAATAAACCATGTGCAACTTCGGTAGAGTTTTTAAATGAGATTCATTCAATTGAACTATTGCTACTTAATCTAAATTTTTACATTCACAAGTTCAAACCCTTTAGGAGAGACCAGTTCGGGTGTGGCTACCCTCTGATTATTAGTGATCTAGGACATGAGTGTGGCCTACATAATCTCTTAGCAGTAAAAGACGTTGAGAATAAGGTCAAAAGGGAACAACTTGTCATTGGACCTTCGTGTGTAGAGATTATGATCCCAGGATTTCGGGATCCCGGGATCCCGCCAAAAATGGCTGAAATTTTGATCCCGGGATTCGCCATCCAATCCCGTGATTTTCGGGATTGACAGTGATTTAATAAAAACAAATAGAAAACATATTTTTTTTATTGAATTTGAAAAGCCCCAATACATCAAACTTGAACGTTACGTGAAACTCGATGTGCTGCCATTTGCCATGCAATGAAAAAAGCAAGACATTTTAAAAATCCTTTTCTTCTTTAAGTAGATCGAATGGACCGATGACCGATGTGTTCTTTGTATGACCCCTTTTGGTAAAAACAAACGAGTCGGTATTTCACTTGTTTCAGTTGAAAAAAAAAAAATTTTTAATGTTCTAATAATCTAATATATTCTAACGTCTTTTTTGAACGTAACAAAATCCTTCATCCGTTTGGAGTCATTTTTGAGTGTCCAAAGACTGTAGAAATGCAAAGTGTAAAAAATGTGATGCTATTTTGAAAACTCTTGGCGGTTTCACAAAACTCCACACACATCTCTCAAGTTATAAACTTGATTTTATTTTTATTTTATCTAATACTTATTATAGTAACTATACCTACTTCTACTTGATTTTTGGAAGGTTCTCAATTTTTTNTGAAAACTTTATCCCAGGTATATATTATGTGGGCCAGAGTACATGGTTTGGTTTTATTATATTAGTAGAATAATTGACAGTTGACATTGCCATGATTTCATATCAATTTATAATTAGCCCCAAGAATAAAACCGTATTATGACTATATTGAAAACTTTATCCCAGGTATATATTATGTGGGCCAGAGTACATGGTTTGGTTTTATTATATTAGTAGAATAATTGACAGTTGACATTGCCATGATTTCATATCAATTTATAATTAGCCCCAAGAATAAAACCGTATTATGACTATATTGAAAACTTTATCCCAGGTATATATTATGTGGGCCAGAGTACATGGTTTGGTTTTATTATATTAGTAGAATAATTGACAGTTGACATTGCCATGATTTCATATCAATTTATAATTAGCCCCAAGAATAAAACCGTATTATGACTATATTGAAAACTTTATCCCAGGTATATATTATGTGGGCCAGAGTACATGGTTTGGTTTTATTATATTAGTAGAATAATTGACAGTTGACATTGCCATGATTTCATATCAATTTATAATTAGCCCCAAGAATAAAACCGTATTATGACTATATTGAAAACTTTATCCCAGGTATATATTATGTGGGCCAGAGTACATGGTTTGGTTTTATTATATTAGTAGAATAATTGACAGTTGACATTGCCATGATTTCATATCAATTTATAATTAGCCCCAAGAATAAAACCGTATTATGACTATATTGAAAACTTTATCCCAGGTATATATTATGTGGGCCAGAGTACATGGTTTGGTTTTATTATATTAGTAGAATAATTGACAGTTGACATTGCCATGATTTCATATCAATTTATAATTAGCCCCAAGAATAAAACCGTATTATGACTATATTGAAAACTTTATCCCAGGTATATATTATGTGGGCCAGAGTACATGGTTTGGTTTTATTATATTAGTAGAATAATTGACAGTTGACATTGCCATGATTTCATATCAATTTATAATTAGCCCCAAGAATAAAACCGTATTATGACTATATTGAAAACTTTATCCCAGGTATATATTATGTGGGCCAGAGTACATGGTTTGGTTTTATTATATTAGTAGAATAATTGACAGTTGACATTGCCATGATTTCATATCAATTTATAATTAGCCCCAAGAATAAAACCGTATTATGACTATATTGAAAACTTTATCCCAGGTATATATTATGTGGGCCAGAGTACATGGTTTGGTTTTATTATATTAGTAGAATAATTGACAGTTGACATTGCCATGATTTCATATCAATTTATAATTAGCCCCAAGAATAAAACCGTATTATGACTATATTGAAAACTTTATCCCAGGTATATATTATGTGGGCCAGAGTACATGGTTTGGTTTTATTATATTAGTAGAATAATTGACAGTTGACATTGCCATGATTTCATATCAATTTATAATTAGCCCCAAGAATAAAACCGTATTATGACTATATTGAAAACTTTATCCCAGGTATATATTATGTGGGCCAGAGTACATGGTTTGGTTTTATTATATTAGTAGAATAATTGACAGTTGACATTGCCATGATTTCATATCAATTTATAATTAGCCCCAAGAATAAAACCGTATTATGACTATATTGAAAACTTTATCCCAGGTATATATTATGTGGGCCAGAGTACATGGTTTGGTTTTATTATATTAGTAGAATAATTGACAGTTGACATTGCCATGATTTCATATCAATTTATAATTAGCCCCAAGAATAAAACCGTATTATGACTATATTGAAAACTTTATCCCAGGTATATATTATGTGGGCCAGAATACATGGTTTGGTTTTATTATATTAGTAGAATAATTGACAGTTGACATTGCCATGATTTCATATCAATTTATAATTAGCCCCAAGAATAAAACCGTATTATGACTATATTGAAAACTTTATCAACAAACAAGCAATTATTATTTAGAGGTGCTCATACTCATACAATTGACTATGATGAGGATGGTGATGAAATTCCCATGTTGATATTTTCCGGCCTAATTAATTGCAGAATTATACATTTATGAAATAGAAAGCATAACAATGACGCAGGAAGTGTCCAAATTATCTGGAGAGGAAAATGAAGTCCTTTAATTTGTGTGTTCTGTGGGAAATCTCTCGATTCGTTTCCTGTGACAGACTGACTCGTCCTGGCATAACAAAAGATCTCTGATTATCCTCGTCAATATTTTTAATTTTAGAGCAACCCTGGGAAAGTGCCTCTGTTTTTTACGTCACACATGAATCATCTACGTTTCATTTGTTACGTTACACATGCATATTCGGAGTGGAAAAATTACCAACACTGAAGGAAAAAAATCAAATTTTGAGGGGTGGGGGTTATTTCTCTGGTGACGATTCCAAAGATTCTATCGAAAATAATAAACCAAAATTATATTCGATCGAATGTAAAACTGGATGGAGAATTCGATTATGTAAACGAAAATAGGTTGTCCCATTTGAAAAACGAAAGCTGACCTTGAAATAAGCTTGAAGAACAAAATTGACAGATCCTGGGGTCCGGACGCTACGTTACCCCAAAATAAAATGGGAACCCGAGTTCTCTGTTCTGCTATAATTGTATTGTCTAGATTTCTAGCACACATCTCTGCAGAGAGATGCCTCAAGCGCATTCGTCTTAGTGTTAACATAACACGAGCTATCATCATAAAAATAAAAATTTATGTTTATTTTGCGTGATTGATAAAACCAACTGATAAGAATGCAGTGTGCGATGCGGTTTGTTTTTCTTGATATTTTTCTTTTTTACTTCCCCTTCTCTATAGTGGATATTATCAACATTGATTCCTCCGGGAAATCTGTGAGGTCATAATATTGCATATTTATATTATTTCTGAAAGGGCGCCTTATTAAGTTATTTTTTGTATAATCATTGCGCAAACAGTTTGCCCATTTTAAATAAAATTTCAAGAAAAATAATTTGAATATGTTAATATGATAATACAAAGATGAAATAAACCAAAAATAGTAAAACAAAATGGTGATTTTGTGTTATAATTTTGCCCCCCCCCCCCCC
>CM022878.1:32422869-32437454 GCA_012654025.1 Pachypsylla venusta | reverse complement strand
GGGGGGGGGGGCTATTCACCTGATTAAACAAGATTTTATCAAACGAAAAACTGAAGATTTAATATCTACTAAAGAAGTTCATGCATTTAGATGACTCGAACCCACGCCCTTTGTATTACTAGGCATGTACGTCACTGTTATTTTAGGCAAATCATTTTCTGATAAATGAGAAATTACAATATCAAAAAAGTAGGTTTCTACATACATTTTTTCCAAATTATCAAAAGTATTAACGACATAGTTGGACTAAGGTTTCTATGATGCAACCTTAGTCCACTATGTCGGTTCTAGGTCCAGAACATAGTGGTTTCACTGGAATCTTCGTTAAAAATTACGCCAAAAATCACTATCATTTCTATTTTATAACGTACTGGGAGGATATATGCCAGCCATAAGTCGAAATTTCCATGAAAAATCCTATGATGGCACAACTAGAAAGTGCAAACCCTGTATACTGCCCGAAGTCTAAAAAACCTCTTATAGCGGCAATGTTTGGGTGCTATTATTATGTGGTAAATATATTAAATTCGTGAGTATAAAATTACATGGTTTGGCTGGATTTGAACCCAGGCCCTACAGTAGGTACGCTAAAATTTAGGAGAAAGAATTGTGCAGAACTTGGTTTCAAATCCAATCTGAACTCATTTTAAAACTACTAATTTGCAAAAAGTGCATGTTCATTGTAATTAGTGTCATATTTCTGAAACGTGTTTTTATTTGTGGTAGAGAAAGAATTATTGCAAAATGCATTCCTATGTATGTGTTATACCCACTGCATTTTCTAACGTACTAGAATGGATATAACCAGGATGGGTGCTGGTCGGGTTTGTGCAGTATTGACTATGCTGGGTCGACTTTTATAAGAGGAAACAACCGCAATGAAACGACGAAACTTCGCAGAATTTTTTAATTATTTGCTAAATGTAAAAATCTTTTTGTTCATTATTTTCAATAATAAACCTTTGCATTCGAATTACGTTTCAGAAGGTTATGTAAAAAAAGAAACCACGTCTAGTAGATCTCAAATAAGGCCACTTTGCTGGATAAACCCCTATACGGAAATGCACCCCAAGGTAGCTAAAGCCATAGGCGGATTTAAGGCTATATCTTAGAAGGGGCGGTGCAGCACTTAGGGAGGCGAATCTTCCGGGGGGTATGGAATACCCCCAGGCACAGAGGGGTTTGGGTCGCCGCCCCCGTGGAAAATTTTGAATAATTAGAATCGTCCTACGCTCAATTTTTGTGATTTTAAAAGGTCAACGGTTGGTTTTAGACAAGAGCTATTCCGGTCTTTTTTGTAGCAAAACAAGTTTTAGAAGACATGTCATACCTTAAAATACCAAAAAAATACGCATCAAAAAGTTTTAGGCATTTTCCTGTCATGACACCCACATAACTCCGCCCCTGATCGGGGGAAAAGTGCCAAATACTCACCAAAGAAGCATGATAACAATCAGAGACGTCATGCAATGAAGTCAATCGCAAAATAATTCGATTTTTAATAATTATTTTACGATTTTTAAGTGCCAACTTTGGTGGCCCTAGCTACCTTGGAGTCAATTTCCATATAGGAGTTTATTAAGCAAAGTGGCCTTTATTTGAGCTCTACTATACGTGGTTTCTTTTTATGCATAACCCTTTAAAACGCCCTGTATAATCCGTTCGTCTGCCGTAAATGTCACATTTGTCATTTAGTGTTTACCGATTTGCAGTTCATGTGCTGGAGCACTTTACAAATTTCGCATATGGCGCGCTGTTTGTTTGCATGCCCACGAACGAGGCCAAAAAAGTCATCCGATAAAAAGTTTATAGTTTAAGCCCCAAATTACACATACACAAACCTCTTCTGATACCAATAATTCCTCAAAATTAAAAAGCCGTACTTTTTAAAAAACTTTGCCAAAGGTCCATAGTGAAATTATTTTTACCAAAATGCTATTATTAATTAATGGGATGAAATATTTTGACACTCTTCCTGCTAAGGAGCAGACACTAAATTAAAAGCAAAGTTTCTAATTGAGATTCAAGTTGATTTGCATAAATCCAAAAACTGAAAAATGTATAAAATCAGGGATACTTTTGAAAATTAAATTAAGGGAATAGATAAAGTTTAATCCGGCGAGACACAAAAATGTTGCTCAAAAAGTTTGAAATCTTTTTCTGACCTCCGTCCGTTCGATACAATAAGAAACTTTTTGTTTTGATAATTATTTTATATCCTTTATTGTTATAGTATTTCCAATTTGGGTTGGATTTGTCTAAAGTCATTTTAAAGTTTTACATCACAAGTGATAATCTTTATGCCAAGGGACGATGCTGTTGTATGGGCAGATGTAGATTGTAACTAAAGGGGATTCCATTAATTTTGGTTTATTATTTTCAATAATGAACCTTTGGAATCGTCACGAAAAAAAAAATTACCCACCCTCAAAATTTGATATTATACGTTTCAAGGTACGTAGAATCCAAAAATCGAATAAAAAAAATCCCTTTGTCCGCCGTCCGCCGTGAAGAGCACTTTTGCCACTTAGCGCTGACCGATTCGGATGCTCCAATTGTGCCCCGAAACTTGGGTTCAATCAAATATACCGCATGACTAAAAAAGGTTTATTATTTTTTGCCAGAAAATTAATAAACCCATGTGTCACATTGGCAGAGTTTTTCAAATAAAATTTGTTAGTGATTTATTTCATATTTCAATTCATTTAAAAAAAAAATATATATATCGTATATTTTTAGAAAAGATATAGCGGATTGATGATAGCTCAGATTTTCGTAATAAAAGCTCAAATCAAAAAATTAGAACTATGTTTTATTATTTCTCTTCCATAATTGAATATATTCTGCTGTTATCGTGACATAGACATAGGCTACTTTTTATTCCACATATATAGGCCATGCCACAACTATGTTCTATTATTTCCCTTCTATAATTGAATATATTCTGCTGTTATCGTGACATAGACATAGGCTACTTTTTATTCCACATATATGGGCCATGTCACAACTATGTTCTATTATTTCCCTTCTATAATTGAATATATTCTTCTGTTATCGTGACATAGACATAGGCTAATTTTTATTCCACATATATGGGCCATGTCACAACTATGTTTTATTATTTCTCTTCTATAATTGAATATATTCTACTGTTATCGTGACATAGACATAGGTTAATTTTTATTCCACATATATGGGCCATGTCACAATTATGTTTTATTATTTCTCTTCTATAATTGAATATATTCTTCTGTTATCGTGACATAGACATAGGCTAATTTTTATTCCACATATATAGGCCATGTCACAACTATGTTTTATTATTTCTCTTCTATAATTGAATATATTCTGCTGTTATCGTGACATAGACATAGGTTAATTTTTATTCCACATATATGGGCCATGTCACAATTATGTTTTATTATTTCTCTTCTATAATTGAATATATTCTGCTGTTATCGTGACATAGACGTAGGCTACTTTTTATTCAATAAAAGATAGCTAGACCCAGAGACTTGAAATTTAGCACACAGATTACTTTTAGTATATAGGTGCGTAATAAGATAGGAATGTATCGGAAGTTCAAATGAAAAAAAATACCGCCAAAAATGACGATTTTCAATGTTTTTTATGGGCAAACTAGAGGAAATATGACGGAGAATGCCTCCCCCGCCCCCCAAAAAAAAAAAAAAAAATAGTGTGCAGGGTTCCCATAATAAAATTAATTTCTTTTTCGGTTTCTTCCCGATTTATGGCCGGTTTTCATCACCGAAATATCGGAATTGAGAATTGGAAATACCATTTCGGAATGAGCGAGAAAGCTGAAATTATATACAAAGTTGTTCCGCGGTACAAAATGTAATATCCTTGAGTGAAATATTGAATATTCTAAATAGGAGCCGTACTCACTCTGGAGGCGGGTCCACCAAAATTTCAAACTTGAGAAGTTTTGAAGTCGCAATCTCGAAATAGTTATTGAATTACCGTAGCGAAACAACGGAAAACAAATAGCGTTCATCTGAAAGCTGTACATAGACACTAAAACTTATGGGTCTTTGTGAAAGATAGAATTTTTATTGTCTCGACTTAACGATTGGCGCGTTCTATTTTTTGAGAATTGAATGTTTTTCAAATGGGCATTGCTTATCCTGGAAGGAAAGTAACTAGAGTTTGCGGTACACATGGCTTTCAAAAGAAATGAGACTTTTATGATTTGTAAAATTGACAAATACAGTACCGTAGGTTAAACAGTGGAGTATTCGGACCCCACACTCATTTCTTCAAAAAATGAGTAGACTGTTTACACCGGATCGAAGAAATTTTCCGAATCAAAACACGGTTCAATAGATTTTTGCGTTACCTCTGCAAAAAGAAAGTCGAGGAAATCCTTAAGTGTATCGAATACTGCACTCTTAAGCCAACATACACTTTGAAATAAACAGAGATTCTGTGACTCAATAGATCACTGTATTTCTTACAAGATACAGCATTCCACAATTAAAAAACGAGACCCATAAATGCTAGAGAAAATTTATCTGCATCCCTAACGAATACTTACATTTGCAGACGTTACAAAAAAAATGAACACAAAACACTTTCTGCATAAATCTTTCAACAAATAGAAATATTTTGACTGAAAAGGTCAACCCCACCTTAGCGCAAAAAAGACGTCATAAGAACAAAAGTAAATGACATGGTCGGAAAATCACAGAAAACTTTTCCAGTCTAGATTTGAATTTCGTAAGAAAACGATATAACAATGGCACAGTGGAGCTTACACCCGACAAAACGCGACTCTCTGATGAGAAATCTTGCCAACTTTTGTATTTATTCAAATTTTCTGAAAACTTTTCTAAAGTTGGTATTGTTATCTTTGCATATATATATAACATTTTAAAGTTGCTTTGGAATAATTTTGCCTCAGATTAATGTACAGTGAATTTTTGAAAACCTTATTAGAAATTAAAAGGTGCAATATCTTTAGGGCCGTTCATTTTGCATTAACCTACCCGAAATATAACTAATTCACTATGTCTGCCTTTATAACAACTCTTCCTTAAGGAACAGTTGGCCCTTCACGTTCACCTCCGATAACATCATCAAAGGTAATCATCTACTTCTGTGTGATGGTGTTTAAGCACTCGCCTGCTAAACAGAATGGCGCTGGTTTAATCCCAACTGCACTGAAAAAATGTGGTTCTAAGGAACCTTCCTTATTTGCATTAAAAATACTCCTGAAATCAGAAAGCATATATCAATTTAAATACGTACAAAACCATTTGAATTAAAAGTTAAGAAATGTTAATTTTAATTATTGATAGCTTCCTTTTATTCTACTGATGTTTTCTTTTGAAGCAAATTTAAAGGCGAGGATATTTGCAATTACCTAATGATTTAAGGATACTTTTTAGATTGAGGCAGGAATATTATCCTCATTAATTTGAGTATTTGATTAGACAAAACAGAGCTCTAACGGGTTAAGCTTGCCTTTGGCACTAACCTCGACTAGTGGTTTCCTTTAACCCAAGAGTATTTTTTTTATCAAAGGTAGTTCCAGCCCTGATGTTCTTACACCACAATTCGTTAAATGTCCTGGTTTATACAAGGCCGTGATTCCCATCGAAACTGAAAAGCATGACATTGTGAGTTTATTGCATTTGTTGGAGCATAACCCAAGCTATTTTTTTTTAAATATTTGCATCCATACAAAGCTTCCAAACATTGGTAGTGAGGAATTCTTTAATTGAAAGATCCTGACCTTTTAATTGTTAAATGTTATTGCCCTATTGAATTTAAATATGATCATAATAAATACTTATAAATATAATTAGCGATCATTTTGTAAGAAAGTTCGGCATTAAAAATATATAAAAGATGTTTTTACTGCGAGAAATATTTGGGTATGCGTACAGTTTTATTTCTACAAAAGAATATTTCAAATTGTCAGTATCAGAGATTTCAAAATATTTGACTGATTCTTCAAAACTTCAGTCATCTTAAGGGAAATAATAAAAAAAAACTCTGTCTTCTTTATGGTATTATTTTTATTTCCTGGAAGATCGACGGGTCTTTGAAATTCCCAGAAATTATGCTTATAATAATGTTCAGTAAACTCACTACTCTTAATGACCACAATTTGGTGGAAAATTATTTGGATTTATAGGCTTACGTGTGCAATGCAAAGCATCTTGCGATCTTCAAAGATGGCATCCCTTTTAAAGCTACTCAAACTTTTGCTCCAAATAAAACAGGCATCCGTTCATCATTTCCAAGGGATTCTCTTTACTACAGCTTACATAGTCAGTCCCAAATTATAAAATGTCCTTCATCTTTGTAGATTGCCTTTGTGGATGTAATGAGTCTATATTTTTGACCCAGGAAGTCGGTCTATAAAAAACATTTAGACACGACGAAGATATATCTGCTGTTAAAGATTGGTATTAATATATAGGTGTTTAATTGGTATTCTTTTACTCCAAGAATAGATGTATGATGCCAAATTTTAAAGATATTTTAAGGACACATTTTCCCAAATTGTAAAGACAATTTAAGAACACATTTTACCAAAAGCAGTCGAATCATTAAACGCAATAGACGTTTGAATTACCATAGAACAATATTGAGTGTAAAGCTGTAAGTCTCTCCAAATTTGATTTCACATCCAGTAGGTATTTGCTTTTTTGTTTTTTCAAAGGCCAAAAAAATACTAAGAGAAAATTTTATTTGAAAATAATGTGTTTTAGCAAGTTTTCTTTCAAATTTGGGAAGCCCTGTTGAAGAATGAATACGGCAAAGCTTATTTGTCTTCTTTCCAACTGTCGAAGGGCTTTTTATTTGTCTCCAAATACCTTCATAATTTTCACTCTAACGAACGCCATAGCTACTCCAATAATAATCAAAAAATCACTATGAAAATATTTTCCACGAAATAAAGCTTAGTTCGAGTCAGACGCTTTTGTATCAGTCATATTGATAATTGACAGAATGTCTTTCCGGAATATGCCTACCTCTATTCCCAGAAATAATTTTCTCATAAAGTTGACAATTGAAGGTCCTTAAGAGCTGCCCAATCAGAAATATTGCAGTTCCCCTTCCTCTAATTTTCCTAACTTTTGTTATCCACCAGATTTGAACTTTAGAAATTCCCCCTTTTCCGGCCTTTGTCATCCTTTCTGGCGTCCCCAATTTCTTTAGATTTATCTGAACGCAGTTTTCGTGAAATTGCTCAAATAAAAAAGGGGTACAAAGTACGAGTGATGCATGGGAAAACTTGTGTCATAAGGTTTCCACATCCGTTTTTACCTTCATGTAAAAACGGATGTGGAAACGGAATGTACAAAGAATGATTCTACTCATTTCTAGCCCGCATTTCAAGGTAGACTCCTTGAACGTTTTCGGTACCATTGAGGCATCACAAGATGTCCCGAAAGAATCTGTTGTATAAAATGAAACCAAATAGAATAGATTTGATGATAGGCGAGTTTTAGATTTTTATAAATTTATTGCTTTGAAGAGCGGTGGCTAATGTACAAACCACTTTTTATTGATTTACAGCCCAAAGAAGGGGTAGAATATTTGAAACTTTTAGAACATTTGAAGAGGGGTTGCGGATTGTCCGAATTCTTTAGCCGGAACGATGAGAGCTATCGCTCAAAGCTCAAATAATGAAAGATTTTTAGGTCACAGAAAAATTATCAGAACTCCGTGTATAACCATTCTTGAATTACGGCTATTTTCGGCAAACTGGCCAGATTTCTAACAATTTATTTACTACCCACCCCTGAAATGTCATAATATATTACCTACCTATTATTAAGGCACTTTCTTTTGCCTTGAAGTGTACAGATAAAGAAAAAGTTTTATTTTTTCTTGGTGTCAGGTCTCAGTGTTTAATAGAATGAGTACATTGAAAGATATCTGACGTGAGGACAAAGAAATAGGATCAAATTGAAAATTTAATATTGGACCGAAAAACAAATATCCAATCCAAATTTCGGGACCAGTTCGCACATCTAAATTTAAAAGACAGGTATCTCCAGCACGGACTTTTAATGCCGCTAAGATTTCGCATCTGTTTTTACAGTTGAACTGGTTTAAACTCAAAGGAACACTAGCTGTCAAGACCAGACCAAGTCAAGCAAAGCTAGTCTTCACATAAAATGCCATATAACAAAAAGATGACCGAAAAGCTCGTTTTTTTATATTCTTACATTCTGTCAAGAAAATCAATCATTTTATTCTGTCTTGGTCCAAGCCTTACAGCTACAGCCTTTGTGTAGATTACTTAATGTAATGAACACAAAATATAGATAGGCGCATTACCGGGTGTAACAAAAACCGTTCAAACTATTTAAAACAATATATTTTTCCATTAAACAATAATTTTTCTTTTCTTTGTTTTTTGGAACCAATATAACTCTGGAACGCTTAATCCGATTTTTCTTTTGTTTATTTTTTTAGTATCAATATAGCTCTCGAACGCTTAATCCATTTTTTCTTTTGTTTGCTTTTTGGTATCAATATAACTCTCGAACGCTTAATCCGATTTTTCTTTTGTTTATTTTTTTAGTATCGATATAGCTCTCGAACGCTTAATCCGATTTTTCTTTTGTTTGCTTTTTGGTATCAATATAACTCTCAAACCCTTCTTCCGATTTTGATGTGATTCGAAATGGACATTTATTAGGCTCATAGAATTGGTTGATTCTTTTTTGAGTTTCAATTGACTATCTTAAGTGAGTGAGGTCTACAATTCAGCACTTACCTATTATACAGAGTATAGAGGAGAGGATTATTTGCTATACTTTTTTGATTCACACCAAATGATCAGCATATTATAAGCTTTTGATTTGACTATCATGGTCTATCTTCTATACTTATAAAACTCATAGTATACTGACTGACTGATAATCTGATAATCCACGTAGCTCCACGATGTGGCTAAACCTAGAGACCTGAAATTGGGCACACAGATTCCTTTTGCTACGTATGTATGTGCATAATAAGGAAAAAATCGAAAGTTCAATTGGAAGCAAATTATAGTAAAAAATGACGCTTTTTAGCTTTTTTTTTGCAATTTTTTGCTGGGCAATCTAAAGGACATAATGAAAAATGACCGTGAATAGATTCCTCCCCCCCCCCAAAAAAAATAATATATAAGTATCCAAATAATATAAATTTTCCGGTTTCTTCCCAATTTATGGCCGGTTTTCAACACCGAAAAATTGAAATTGAAAAAGCTGAGGTGTTCCGCAGTTCAAAGAGTAATATCCCTTAGTAAAATAGTTAATTTTCTAAATACGAGGCATGCTCAATTGCCCATCCTGGGGGTCGGATCCACAGATCCGATTCGCAGTAGTGTAAGCTTGAAGTCACTTCCAAAGGGCGACCGCCGTAAGGAGTATTTAGGTATTGTTGTATTTTAAGGAATCTAGGGGACACAGATTGCCTTTCAATTTTCAAGCAACGGTTTTGTATACAAGGTCTATGTATACATATTTTAAGTCGATCACTGAAGTTAAGCAACGTCCAGGGGGGTTGTACCATGTGGGTGTTCACGTGGGTTCGCGGCCTCCTGGTTCTGGCTATTTTTCCGGGCCGATCCAGGCTGGGTGAAGTCAATGAGGGTAGCTGGTTTCTCCAGCGAATGGAGACTTGCAAACCAGCTACCCACATTCCGACCAAATTTTTATGATATCAAGGGGGACATGTTATGATCTCTGTCAACATTTGGGCCGATTTTGGCACATTTCTTTTTAATAACTCGTGCTGTTTTTTATTCATAGTAGACTATCTGGACTGTGTTTTTGTGACACCCTGTAGAGTTGCGTATACTATTTATACTGTTTATTTCATTACACTAATAAAATATATTGAAATGAGATTCTGGTTGAAGAGAGGGAAGGAGGGGAATATGTTCTTGTGGAAGGGAGAGCTCGCCATTAAAATTTCAAATAAAAAAATCAATGTATATAAAATAGGAAGGGCATGCAGTACCTGAATGTAAAAAAACAACTTATTTTTATATAGAAAAGATATACCGGGCGGAAAACAGGGATGTGTTTTATTCTAACCCTGGCCGTCCTTTGGAGGCGACTACACGCTAATACGAACGATTGACTCGAATGAATGTATATACGTATATATAAATGGAACCTCGCCCACTGTAAAGGTACTATCACATGATTTGTCATTTTTTCAATAATGAACCTCTGGAATCGTGACGAAAAAAAAAATACCCCCCTCTCAAATTTTGACTCAAGTCTTCAATTATCAAAAATACAGGTCGAGAAAAACAAAATTAACTTTCGTTTAACATATGAATGTCTATTGAGACTTGATGTTTTGTTTTATGAAGGAAAGATTTTTTTAAGTTTCAATTTTCGTCGATTGACTTTTTAGAGAGAGGAAAATATCTCTAAACAGAAAAAAGAAATCCACGAAAACTTAAAAAAATCTGTCCTTCATAAAACTAAAAAAAAAAAAAAAAAAAAAAAAAAAAAAAAAAAAAAAAAAAAAAAAAAAAANTTTTACTAATAGTAAATAATAAAATATTACTTGAAAATCTCATCAAATAATGTGGTGGGGGCACAAATAGGTATATACCTACCAACACACAAATTCAAAAAAATATACATCAATTAAATTGCGCCAAAACTTGGCAATCATGACAAATAGTGTGATATAACCTTAAACGTAATACCCAACATAGATTTGAAACAGTCGCTCGTAGTAACGTCAATGTTGTTTTACAAAAGTAAAGAACAATAGTGATGCCCTATTTAATAAATAGTATTTATCCATGGTGTCTGGAACCGGGGAGGAGTGTCTGGCAACAAAAACTTTTTTTAAAACTCGCTTTTATAACGACGGCCGTCATGGGTTCATGTTGGACGGTTGATCATACGCAATATTAGCATGGCCGTATAAACGTATCCTAACCTCTCTAATTGAGTTAAAATTGGTTAAAAAAAATTCAAAGGGTTGCCAGGCACTCCTCCCCGGTTCCAGAACCTTTATTCATGCCCTTGAAAAAAAACTCAATTTGAGGAAATAAAAATCATAGGAAATGAACATAATTTTAAAAATCGAAAATTCTAGCCTTTCATATTAATAAAAACTCTTTCTAGGTGAATTATAAAAATGAGTAGAATACGCTCTGAGTATACCAAATGCTCTATTCTAATGACTGAATACAGCTCACCAGATTACATTTAATTGAACGAATTAAACACTGACTCGATATTGCCAAAACCACCCAGTATGAAACACTAAGATATATTACACATAAAGTTACAACTTACCAGGCAGGATTGAAGAGGCTCTCTGTTAAATTTACGGTGTACTGCTTTTATAATTTTCTTCTAGTGCCCGGAACATGTGCAAGTAGAGGAAGTATTTTTAAGAAAAATACCTCCGAGGCGGCATTAATACAAATCTTAGTAGATTTATGCGTGTTTTTTGTAAAAGATACTCTTCAGGTACAGTTTCTAAAAAAATGTCGACTATCCCAGGTTGTACTTCTTCTGAGTGAAAACCATTTTTTATTGTAATGCTGTGATGGTTTTCATTATATATTGTGGTAACTAAGATGATCACTTACAACAATATCTTTTTTGAAAATTTCTTGTTGTTATTTTTACCGTTTCTGAGAGTCCATGGTTACTCCTGACTGATGCCGATGGACGGAGAAATTGTAGGTCTAGTTGATAATAATTATAGAAGTTCTGTTGGCATACACAGTTTGAGTTCAGAAAAACTTTTTTTTCTGAGGCAATACTTATATTATTAATCTTTAACTTCACACACTTTCCCAATTCTATTTGGGGTAGGAGCTACTTTCCTTAATTCTACCATGCCACAGTACCTTGTTCCGTGCCTTTAAAAAAAAAACTGATATTTTACGTTTCAGTGTACACAGTAAGTGGCAAATCAGCGTTGACAAATTTTGATTTCGGTACCAAATCTTTTTCAACATTCGTACATAGGACAGCTTTACGGGAATGGCCATTTCCCTAAGACGCCAAGCTAAACGGATGTCGCGTCGCCCGCTAGTTATAGATATAGTACACCACAGGTGCAACGGACCACAGTGACGTTCGCCTTGTTAATACTAAATTTAGAATGATACATTAAAATTGTAAGAAGTTCTTTTTTCAAAGGAATGAAAGTGAGAACTCATTTAGTTTTAATTAAAAGTAAAAAGTTTGCCTCAAAAAAAAAGTGTGAAGTAGGAATTATTTATAACGTGATTCAAAAAAATATCTTTTACCTAACATGAGATTTATTTTGTTCCAAATAATAAATATTTCAGATGGTCCCACTTTTTCATATAAAAAATTTGTCTTTCTTTTTGTTATACAGGGTGCTTGATTTTTTTTTTAGATAATTTCATAATTCAAGGGCTCTTCAAAATAAGACTTCTTCTCTCTCTAACGTATTTTAGAGAGAGAAGAAGTCTTATTTTGAATATTTTCTCATGAGGCCAATTTTCTCAAAAACAGTTCATTTAAAAAAAAAAAAATATTAATTGTTTTTGGGGGAAAAAATTATTGTGACCTTTTTTTTTTCGCGTTCAATGTTATTTCGTGGTCAACTTTTCAAATAGAACTGTATATTTTCGATTGTGGTATTAAATTTTGTATTAAAAAAGAAAAATTCTTGCTTCATTTTTTTTTCGATTTTACTTACAGTTTTCGAGATAATTTTTACCTTGACGTGCTCTGAGTAAGAGATATCTAACATATTATACAAAGTAGTATTGGCACGTCCTTGAATTAGATTTACTAAAATGTAGTAATTTTAGTGAAACATCAAGCATAAATATTTATGCATAAATATTTGCAAATAGGCGTGTCGCAATGCTACACGCTAAGGACAAAATTATCTCAAAGTCGAATCGATTTTTTAAGCAAAAAATATATCTTTTTTAATACAAAATTCACTACCACAATCAAAAATGTACGATTCTATTAAAAAACAAAGTTTACCTTGAAATAACCATAATATTTCCCTTTAAAAATCAATTCATTTTGAACGTGTTTTTTAACCATTTTGAGAAAATCGACCTTACTAATGAAAACGATTTGTATTTATGTTCACCCTGTATATGTCTACAGGGCGGCATTTACGGGTATATGCTTAGAAAGGAAAAAGTCTTATTTTGACTTTCTGAAAGCATCTAAAATAAACCGAACACCACATATAAAAAAAAAGAGCAAAGGTATAAGTGTTGAAATTTTTGATGTCAAGTTTTTAAGTGCCGGGCACACGTTTTGAGGTGCCTAGATCACAAATATCAAGGTACAGCTATTGATTTTAGTATCTACCTGTTTGTGAACAAAATATCTTAAATAACGGTAGGATTTATCTTGTGCTAATGTATACGAGTACATTAGTACAGCGAGTACTTACTGACGGTAGAATGCATTTAATTAAAAAGTTATGTGATGTGTTCTATTCATAAAAATGATAGGAAGAAATCGTCTGTATTATACCTAAATTGTGTTTTATTAACAATAAAACATTTCATGCATGACAAAAAATTTCAAGCTCGTTTAGCTCTTATCGCTCTCTTTTTAGGAATCTGTGAGGAACGGAGCGTTTAAAAGAATCATGAGGAAAAAGTAAACACCTTACAAAATGTAATGCGCATTTTTTCCGCTTCGTTTTGCAAGGAAATCATAAAGTTGGTAATTACCTAAGTGAATATTTTACTCTCACCAGGCATATCATTTATATAAAAAATAACTCACGGTACTTTTCGGACACACTATTATGCAAAAATGTTTTATCAAACTACAAGTATAAAAAGTGACGAGCGCTTTTGTATGTTACGCCTGATGCCTGATCTCGTGAACTTTGCTAAGATAAAGGATGCAAAGCATGGCATACCCATGTGAAAGATTGACTTTATAAATTTAATAAAATTAATTAGACAATATCGATTCAGATTAATTAAAAAAGTGGATTAGAAGTGTAAAATTTGTAACAATAAAGGAAAGCAATTGCCAGGTGTCGAAAATTATGATTCTGTCCATGGCCGTATCCAGGCAGGCCCGACGAGAGGGGGGAAATGGGGAGAATCCCCCCAGGCCCGGGATTTCCTAAGAGGGTCGGTGAGAAAATTATCATAATAAAATAATGAAAATTTTCAAGTTTTTTTCTGAATAATAAATAAATCAACTTGATAAAAGTTTTGAAAATTTTTCTAACACACAAAATCAGAAGTTTAGCGATAGGGGGCTAATATGGGACAATGGCTATTGCGGGACACTGATTTTAAAATATTGTGCGACCTTTCACCTTGTACAGCAATCATAAATATTGGTATATTTCGTAAGCATTAACATCTCAAAATCGAATTACCTATGTGTTGCCAAGAAGAAGCGTGCACGCCTTTTCACATCAACTACGTGAATCGTCTACTTTTACTATTATTACTGCCCATACGGTGATTTTAGAATAAGAATGATAGAAGGGCCCGTAAATTTTTCTCCCGGCCCGGATTTTCTGTTTACGGCTCTGTATCCAGGACAGGGTTTTATGGGCTCAACCCCCCCCCCCAATTTTTGAAAAGGTTTGAT
>CM022878.1:32411432-32421581 GCA_012654025.1 Pachypsylla venusta | reverse complement strand
TTGCAAACCAGCTACCCACATTGACCTCACCCAGCCTGGGTTGGGCCGGAAAAATGAGCCAACGATACGTGGTGTTCCCAAACGATCATCCATCCAAGTACTGCCCACGCCCGACGTTGCTTAACTTCAGTGATCTGACGGGAGCTGGTGTATTCAAGGTGATATGATCGTTGGCTAACAACAATTTTGAGATTGCGACAGTAAAGCTTTTACTGAAGGATATTACTTTTTGTACTGCGGAACATCTCAGTATTAAATTTCAGCTTTCTCTCTCATCCCGATGTGTTACTTCTAAATTATGGGTTTTGGTGGAACCAACCCCAAGAGTGAGGAGGGCTCCTATTTAAAAAATTCAATATTTTACTCAAGGAAATCACTTTTTGTGATGCGGAACACCTTTGTATTAGCTTTCTCGCTCATACCGTAGTAGTACTTGTCAACTTTTCGGTAGTGAAAACCGGCCATAAATCTGTGATTGCTTTTTTTGTGTATTGGGGTTAGGCTTATTTCTCTAGCTTAGGAACAACTGCTAAGAGAGTTTTGAGCAGTCTCACCAGATTGTTTTGGATGAGTTCCTCTCTGCGGTTTAGTGGCCCTATGATACACACTGTGCAATTAAGTAGGGCACTGAAATCAAAGATAACATGAGAAGCTATTTCTTCTTCCTCCCCACATAGTGTACACTATGGGGTTTCCCTAAATATTCCCATATTGTGTTTTCTAAGACCACAATGTCCCGTTATTAGTCCAGTGATCAGTGTCATTTGTTTCCGATTCATACGAAGGAGATCAACAGTTAGAGATGTTGATGGTTCAGCCATACAATGACCAAATGACCATTGTAGTTCAATAGTTTATCGCGCTAGAACTGCTTGTAAAATCAACTGCCGTGTTTCTGTTGTCACAATAAGTTTGTTCGTATAACCTGAAGAAATTGTTAGAAAAAACATAGAAATTGGAAAATAATAACAACAGTTATATGACTGAAGACAAATGCCAAAGAACCACCATTTTTTTTCTCATGAAAGAAGAACACAAATTATTTATTAATCAGATAATTCTGTTATTAAATTTATGACCATTTCGAGTTTCAGCGTCCGATTTTGATAAAATCGGGGTACAAACAGACGTCTAAATAAAAGTTGCATTTCGGAAGAAGGCAGCCTAATTTGATGTCTGCCCTGGGGGAATTATATTTCAAAAGTCAGGCAGTATTCATAAATATTTTCTTACAAAGCCTACGAGTATTTCAGTCTTTTTTGAAGTTTTGTTATTCTTTTAATTTAATACAAATAACATCTGTGAAACTTGTTAAACTTTATTAATTATTTTTTTTTTTTTAAAAAAAAAACTCAAAACGTGGGTTTTCAAAATTTGTCAAGAAAGTCAACAAAATTATTAAAGTAGGGATTTTCAAATGTCAAAGTCTAACACAAAAAAAAATAATATTTTTGAAGTCATGAGAAGTGTGAGCCTTTGTTTGTTATTACACCATCTCAGCTGATGGTTTTGGTGGACACAGCCCGTAAGGATGTCACTCTCAAGTGTGGTCAAACGGGACATCTTGGGCTCGCAAGGCTGTTCGGATACTAGTGACCCAGGTGTCAATAGAATTGTTTTTTTTTTTTTTTTTTGCGTAACATCTATTGGTCATTCGAGACGGGGGTCATTCGATCACGAGGGCACGAACCTCATCTCACTCTCACATGGTACAACCTCGCTGAACGTTGTTAACTTCCGTAATCTAACAGAAACAGGTGTATTCAACGTGCCATAATCGCATTTCGACACTTAGTACCTACCATCCCTTTATATTTTAATAAAGTTACCTTTTAAAAATGTCAAAAAATCTGTTTTTGACACTTGGATCTGAGAGGATTAATACCCAAATAGTCATGAAAAACCAAACCGTTTGACGGTTTGTAAGAATTCTAGTATTACTAACTTATCCCCCAACAAATATCCCTACGTGCCATAAAAATTCCCCTAAAATGTGAAATCAATTTTGATACCCGCCATCAACACTTCCAACAGAAATGTGACAACACTTCCTCAGGAAATCATAATTTGAATGCAAGAAAATAGCTACACTTTCAGAAATATTATTTATTTCCCCTTTATTTTAGCAATTAGTATTATGAGAGCATTGAATTTTAACAAAAATATCTTACTCACTGCTTTTTTCTCATTTTCAGATGTTTAATAACAGTACGGTCGCATCGAACACGCTCAAATTTATTCCTACTCGAAAACATGAGGGAAAAACTTTAACTTGCAAGGGATCCAATCCTAGCATACCTTCAAGTATGAAAGAAGATTCTGCGATCCTCAATGTTGTATGTAAGTATTCCATCACTACTTAGGCTATTCACATGAATGACTTTAAGTCTTCTGATTGATATTCACGGTTCCAAGCGTCACGCGCTACCTTCTCCCGCATCCATCTTTTTTATACAATGAATATCACATGAATAGCTTTAGGTCTTCCCACTGATATTCACGGTTCCAAGCGTCACGCGCTACCTTCTCCCGCATCCATCTTTTTTATACAATGAATATCACATGAATAGCTTTAGGTCTTCCCACTGATATTCACGGTTCCAAGCGTCACGCGCTCCCTTCTACCGCATCCATCTTTTGTATACAATGAATATCACATGAATGGATTTAAGTCTTCCCACTGATATTCACGGTTCCAAGTCTTCCCACTGATATGCACAGTTCCAAGCGTCACGCGCTCCCTTCTCCCGCATCCATCTTTTTTATACAATGAATATCACATGAATGGCTTTAAGTCTTCCCACTGATATTCACGGTTCCAAGTTTTCCACTGATATTTACGGTTCCAAGCAACTCGCTCTACGTTCTCTCGCATCCGTGTTGCTTATACAATGAACATTACTTATCCGTCGGAAATAAGGAAAAAAGGTCAAACTCAAATTTCCTCTAAATTATAAAATATGTACGTCATACATTATTTTTTTGGGTGTAAAAATAAATCGGACCTTTGCCCGCCCGGAATGTTGGTTTTCCAAGGTGTCGTCTATCCGGAAACCACTTCCTTTCCTGTTCTTGGTGACAGCGTGTGTGTAATTTTAACAAAAATAATTCATTGTTGGTTTTGGAGGGATGCCAAATTTTCTATTAAACCTTTTTATTCAATAAATACATATTTTAGATAGAAAAAGGGTCATTTCTTAAAAACATAAAACATATTGATCAGTGATCACCAAACACCAAACAGATTTTAACTTTGGAAAAATAAGGACGAAGAGTTCTATAATTCAGAGATATCCAATAATTCAGGGATGTCCGTAGTTTTCTCCTATTTTTTTCCTGAAACAAAAAAAAAATTCTAAAATTTTTTTTGCGGAAAATGTTTGCATCTCCGACACACCAAAATAATGCGAATCATCAGGATCAAATCTATAAGATACTAGCAAGCTCCACATGATTTGGTGGACATCTCAGCGTGTTAATATTTTCTTTTCAAAAAAATCCCTTTTTTTTACAGATAAACCTTCTGTTGAAATCAAACTGGGTAGAAACCTGAATGCATCAAACTTGAAGGAAGGGGCTGATATCTATTTTGACTGTAACATTCAGTCCAATCCTCCTTACAAGAGACTAATGTGGACCCACAATGTAAGTTGAAAAGATCAATATTATAATGGATGGGTTGATATCTATTTTGACTGTAACATTCAGTCCAATCCTCCTTACAAGAGACTAATGTGGACCCGCAATGTTAGTTGAAAAGGTCAATATTATAATGAAGGGGCTGATATCTATTTTGACTGTAACATTCAGTCCAATCCTCCATACAAGAGACTAATGTGGACCCACAATGTAAGTTGAAAAGATCAATATTATAATGAAGGGGATGATATCTATTTTGACTGTAACAAAGTGTGAGCCGTATTTTTCGCTTTTCTTCGCTGATACTGGTGACTTCAGCCCAAAAGAGAAAAGCCGTTAAATGATGTTGATGTAAGTTTTTTCTTCGTGAATTCGACTTTCGAAAAACGTTTTTACCACCCTTAAGGCTGACACTTCTCAAAATATTTTTTTTATTCCAGGGTCTCTTAATCAGTAACAATGCCAGTGCCGGTCGTATTGTTACCAATCAGACCCTAGTATTGCAGAGTGTATCCCGACTCAGTGGCGGATTATATGCTTGTTCGGCTACAAACACTGAAGGAGAGTCGGGAAGTGCGCCTTTCGCTCTCAATATCAAATGTAAGTAGAGCTTAGAGCATGTATAATCTTTATTTGTTGCTATGGAGTTTTGTAATGAATAATTCCAAGAGACTAGAAAGCGACTAAGGTTACATTGACAAGAATTAACGTACGTATTTGATTTATTGATAATAATTAATTAATAAGGCATGCTGGTTTTGTTACATTGACAAGCCTTAACGTACGTATTTGATTTATTAATAACAAATAATTAATAATGTATATGCTGGTTTTGTCTAAACCCTGCCTGTTCTAACTAGAGATGGACTCCTAATTTGTTGGTTAGTCTGTGGGTTAATATTTTTGACAACAACTTATAATCTGCGCTCAGTAAATTTAGTGGTCTATAATTCCTCAAATCTTTTCTATCCCCTTCCTTAAAAAGTATTACCAACGTAGCAACCCTCCACTCTTTAGGTAACTTTCCCCCGACCAAACATTTATTAATTTTTTTTTAAGTATTTTACTACTGTATCCCCCCCCCCCTGCTTTAATCATTTCCATTGTTATATTATCTACTCCTCCTGCATTTCCTTCCTTCGTATTCTTAATCGTCCATCTCACCTCATCCTCCATTATCTCTAGCCACTCACTTTCCTCTTTGTATCCTTCTACTTCTAAATCTTATCCATCATACAGTTCCTCATAAAATTCTTTGATTCTCCTTAAAATTCCATCCTTATCCCTGATTTCATTCCATTCTCTATCTTTCAAAGACACTATCACATTTCTCGCTCCTAATTTTTCATTTATCTTACCTCCTGAATCCAGTGCTTCCTCCATTCTTTTAACTTTTCTCTCCTCTAATTTACGTCTAATCACTTTACTCATCTTTGCATACTCTACGTTATCTTCATCTGTTCTCTGTTCTTTCTAGTTTTCTTCTCTTTTTCATTAGCCGTATTAAAATTTTTGGGAGATTCCTAGAATTTTCTCTTCCTGTACTCTTATTTTCAACTTTGATTTCTTCTAGCACTTTCTTTAATTCTTCATTAAAATCATTAACTTCTAAAGTATCTTCCCAGTGTTCTTTACATTCTATTCTGCTTATTAGTCTCTTCTCAAACCCCCTTCTTTCAAGTTCTTTCGATTTTATCTTCATTCCTCGCCCCTTCTGCCTTAGGAAACAGCGGCGCCTTCCTTCATTCCACTTCAAAACAATACCTACATGCTCGGATATAGGGGAGGGTCCGGGGGGCACGTGCCCCCCCCCAGTTTTTTTAAGCGGCCGGTTTTTCTCAAATTTCATTATACCTAATCACGTAATTAAAAAAAAAAAAAATCAAATGAATGGTAATTCGCTGTGTCTTTTATCCCATTGAGGGGGGGGGCAAGAGCCCATAAATAATTCCCAATGCTGAGGCTAAATAGAAATACGCAAATAAAAAATCGTCAAAAATTCTGTCATCCGTCATGACTGCAATCACTTATCACCCTTATGAAAGGTATTTGTGGTAAGCTCTATAGCTTTTAATTTGACAAATTAGGTATCGTACCTCGATAAACATTGCATTAAAAAGTACTGCCTAGGACTCGAACCCCCGGTCTCTACGTTACGAGTCCCTCCTCCTACCCCTTCCAAATTTTCTATTAGGTATATTGTGCGATTGTGCCCCCCTCCCCCCCCAAAAAAAAACATGAGGGCTATATCCGCGCATGAATCCCTACCGCTCTGTAATCACTACCTATATCTATTTGTTTCACCACCTCCACAACTTTCACATTATCAAATTTCTTACTTAAAATAAAATATATTTCATTTTTTGATTTCTTATCCGGACTTATCTACTTGTCTTCATCTGGTTTTTGATAAAAAGTTTTTAAAATTTTAAATTTATTCCTTCAATGATGAGTAAAGGGTTATTTGAAGGAGCGGGTATATGTCAACAAACCCGATACAATCCTTGAACCCAAGGCCAACATTGTTGCAGAAATTCGAACGCTACAGCCACAAATTTTTAAAGGAAGTTATGGAAAATTTTAGAACGGGCTCATCGTTGCGAAGCTGAAAACGGAGGTCATTTAAGTGATTATTTTCCATAATCTGGAGAAAAAAAATATATATATAAGCGAAAAAGTTATTAAATTTTTAAACCCCATGGTGACTTTTGGCCCACCCTGTACTACCCAATAAGAAAGTCGCCCTTTTTGGGAGGAGAGTGAAAATATGCACACTTTGCTCTGTTAAGGAATACAAGGTCGTCCGTTTTCACCAATGGTCTAAATGAAATCCAAAAAAAAAAATTTTTTTTTTTTATAAATGGGAATTTTTTTTATAAATTATTAAAAACTATAAATGAGACAGTTACTGAAAAAGTTCAATATATTCCAATTATTTGTTTAGGAAATAAGTTTTAAATTAAATGTCCCCAGTAGACCAAAATTCTATGCCGTTCTTCACAGTCAACTTAAATCGGTGGTTCACCTTCCTTATCGACGTAAACAGACTTTATTTATAATTTACAACACATTCATAAATTACAACACATTCCTTTCGCTTACAGATGAACCTGTTTGCAAGCATGGTCAACAACGCGTGTATGGGGCACTGCGTGGCGAGCAGCTTCTGGTTTTGTGCCAGGTAGATGCCAATCCTCCTGCTCAGTATTTTGCATGGAGTTTTAATAATTCCGCCATCCAGCGCAGTATTACCGCTTTCAACATTCGCGGAGGTACCAGCACTGCAAGTTATACTCCTGCCAGTGAGACCGACTATGGAACTTTGCTGTGTTGGGGAAGAAATGAACAGGGTAGTCAGAGAGTTCCTTGTGTTTTCCATGTAGTTGTGGCAGGTAAGAGATTTAGAGCAATGTGGAAAGTGCGGGGTCATTAAACGACCTCTAGAAGTGTTAGAAAGGTAGGGTCGGTCTCGTTTAAGATGGGGACACATATCGTTTTTAATCGCCTCAAATGATTTAGTTGCTTTGCCAAGCACCAAACCTTCGTTATTCGACGAAAAGGTGCAATATTTGACCTATAATAGATACTGAGATTATTATGTCTGAGGAACAACTTATGAAAATAAGTACTAGAGACTTGAAATTTGGTATTTACGTCAATTTTTTTTTTTTTTTTTTTTTTTTTTTTTTTTTTTTTTNGAACTAGATTATCGAATTGTAAACGTCGGGAGGGGCGGTAATTTGAATAGCCTACAGGCGGCAGATTATCGAATTGTAAAGGTCGGGAGGGACGGTAAATTTGAATAGCCTACAGGCGGCAAATGTGTAAATCCGCCACTTGGTTTTGGCCATTCTTGTCAATGGAAATCCTTGTCACTAACATCAATATCATCTTCGAAAAAATATTTTCATCGCCACTCCATTACGCATAATTTATATTTCCTAAATCTCTGAATTTTTCAGGCAAACCGGACGCCCTAAACAATTGTTCTGCGGTAGAATCATCCAACTCCATTGTTCAAATATCTTGTGATGACTCAAACTGGAATTCTGGTGGTCTACCTCCAGTGTTCATGGCAGAAGTTTACAAATCTGAAACCCTTGTAAAAAATATATCCAGTGGCTCGCCCAAGTGGCAGATGAACAGTCTCCCTCTTGGAGTTGAATATGTGGTCAAGTTGTATGCAAGTAATGCAAAAGGTTCGGGTCCGGCAGTGCTTCTCCGAACTAACGTCTTGGTTAGTTCACTCATGAACAAACACACGCAAGGTGAGTGCGTTTTTCGGATTTAAACACGAACTTCACCAATGAACGGTAATCGTGTATAGGTTCTTTCCATTATTCTTAGATGGCTCGTCTAGTTATATCAATCATTAGGTCTTTTTACCTCACTTGTGGTTGAGGTTTGAGATTTTTGAACTCGGTTTAGAATTTAGCCGCAATTTTTTTATTTTTTATTATTATTATTATACAGTGACTACACCATCACAGACATAAAGTCACAAGGTGACGACTGAGAAGGCAATGACTGTCGCTGGTCGCCTTGTTACTGGAAAATGTCAGGTTTACAATCCAGTAAGTTGTAATTGGAAATGGCAGATATTATTGGCGATTTATAGAGACATGTTTCTTTTCTGTTGGCAGATGGAAAGCCAGACTATCTGAGGGTCTTAATCTGTTGCTAGGAATTCTTAGTTGTAATTTCTCAAGTAGGTAGGGGCAATTAAGCCTACCATTGAAAATATTTCCAAGAACTTTATTTGTTCTTTTTCCCTTCTGCTTTCAAAGGTATCCAAGTCAAGATTTTCAATAAGCAAGTTGTATTCAATGTACTCAGGGTACAAAGGATAGAAGTTATTTGTTTTGTAAAAAATACCTCGATCAAATCTTGCCTGAATCCTTTGAATTGCTTTTTTTCCTACCTGTGTGTGCGGTAGCCAAATTACAGCACCATATTCCAGAACTTACTAACGCCTGATAGAGCATTCTTATGACGTCAATATCTTGGATTGAGATACAGCAGTATCTCATTATCATTCCTAGCCTTTGGTAACCCTTACATTCTATGATTTGTCTATGAGAGTCAAATTTAAGAGTACTTTGGAAGTTTATTCCCTTTGTACACACTGACATACTTGAGGGTTACATTATTGATTTTATAAGAGTACTGGGGGGGGGGAAGATTAGGTATTCTCTTGTTGGTATATACCATCACAGAACATTAATCAGGGTGGAAATTTAAACGCAATAACTTTTGCAAACTAAAGCAGATCAATTAGTTTGAGGAAAGGTGTATTTGCCACGTTTTCTATTACATCTCAAAGTATATCACATCAAGTTCCAATTCATTGATTAGATTTGAATGGGCTGTGATGTTAGATAGTGAATTTTTACTTTTAGACAATGAATAGTGAGTGGGTAATTTGTTGATTAGATTTGAATTAGTTTCAACCCGAGGATTTTCTGTTTGTTTTTTTGTTTGTTTTTTTCTCTCTTTTTGAATGTAAACTCTCGGACGCCTTGTCCAATTCTCATGAAACTTGGAATAGACAATTTCGTTCATAGAATTAGTTAATACATTTTTCAGTTTGCATCCAAATTACTTCTTCGTGTTTTATTCACATTGTATAATAATAAGCCTTTATTTTTGTGTTTTCATTTCCAAAAACAACGGATCAGATTTCAGAAGCTATCAAATCATCAATCATCAATGTGCTCTTGTGTACCACTGTGCACAGGGTGTCTGAGAGTTTAATTTTTAAATGTTCACAGCTTTTGTCTTCATTTCCATTTCAGTGAACAAAAAGTCATCCTTTTGAGACAATTTAAGAGATTTGAACATAATCTGTTCATTTCTTTATATGCCTTACCTTTAAACAGTAGGATAAGACTGCCTAATTTGGGGAGTACACCAAATTTGGGGAGGTGGCATATCTCGCCAGGGAAATACTGCACACTGCCAGCAACTGATAAAAAGTCATAAAGTAAACAAACCCGAAATGTGTTGGACATAAATCATTGATTTTTTAGACATGAGCAATTTGATCAACAAGTGAGTGTTTTGATCGTTCTCAAAATTTTAAATTGTGTTTTGAAAATTTTTGCTACCTGTGGCCAGGTTAAGTTTTTTATTGTTCCATTATATTTACAACTAGCTGTTTCGCCCATGCTTCAGTACGGCCTATAGTTTGGCGCCTTAGAGGCATGGCCGTTCCCGAGCTAATAGATTTCTATTATTTCCATTACAAAAATCGGAAAACGGCCATAACTCGAAAACGGTTGGACCGTTTTTTGCAAACTATGTTCCAAATTAAGGTTAAAAAGGCGACCTAAAACTTTCTCACTTAAAATTTAAGATATTGGACCATGACCGGCTAAATTCGGTCAAAAATCAAAAAATCGGCAGTAACTCGAAAACGGTTTGACATTTTTTAATTCTGATATATTGCCTATGGTTTGGGGGGGGGTCCATTCTCATCAATTTTTCGATATCTCTTACCGTTTTGGCTAA